>PVJH01018738.1:0-44454 GCA_004026705.1 Nesogale talazaci
GGCCGAGACTGAGGGCCTGCCACTGTCCTGGGGCCCAGACCTGGAGGTGTGGGCAGGGCAGGAGTGGCCACTCCATAGAGAAGAGAGGCAGAGGGATGCTGCCAAGGGAAGGTGAGGCCTGGCTGTGGGTGTCATGGTGACTAGGGAGGCCTGCATGTGTAGTCCAGCCCAGTCCGTGCCACCTGGTGGACTCGGGCAGGTCCCTTCTACCCCCCTGGGCCTCATGGGCAGTTGGTGCGATTTGGGTGTCCAGAAAGCTGTTACCCTCCACGTGTGCCTGCTGGACAGGGCAGGGCAGTGATTCATGAGAGAGTGGGGAGGGGCAGCCACTGACTGATGGGGGCCACCATGCTGGGTCCTCACCTCTGACCCTTGGTGGACCCCGAGCTCCCCACTCCCAGCCCCAGAGGGGACGTCCCTGCTCTATGATAACCTCTGGTCCCCTGGGCTGTTGCCGGGGTTGCACAGTGAGACCACCCAAAGGGGGCCGGGTAATGTCATCTGTCCCCTGATCCATGAAAGGCAGCTCCTAAAGCTGTCCCGGCCTCCATCCAAGGATCTGCCAGCTGGTCCAGCCCAGGGTCCCTCAGAGACCGCAGAAGAGCATAAGACGTGCCAGACCTGGGGGGGCGGGGTGTGGAGAGGTGGGGAGCATCCCAGGGGCCTCTCACCTTAGCTCCCAGCCCTGAAGTCTTCCCAAGGAAGACACGGTGGCTGTCTTCCCCAGGGCAGGGCCCTGGGGAGCCGGGAGGGAGCGGTAGACGTCACTTAAAGGCCGGTTCTTAAAGGCCAGCGTCTGCTCTTCCACCCTATTCTCCCTCTAACCAGTCATGCCCCCCACCCCCTTCCTGCGTTCTGGGGGGGGGAGGGGGAAAGGACTAGACTGCACCATCTGAGGAGCAGGTGTGGATGATCAGGACCCCGTGCTGCCCCCAAGTGCCGGACCTCAGAAAACTCCAGGCCCCAGCCCGGAGCCCGTTCTGACTGCTGACTGCGTGCATCTGCCCCGCGGGTGACCAACGCAGGCTCTTTCTTCTCGGGCAGACGCCTCTTCTTTCTTTCCCCTGGGGGCTTCGAACTGCAGCCTCCAAGCCAGCAGCCAGGACATGACCCCCTGCGGCCCCGGCCCATCTGTCTGTCTTGAGAGCAGCAGCACGCACAGCAGGAGCCTCCCCTCCTGTGAAGAGAGGCCCCCCCATCCTAGTGCATGCGTCTGCTTGGAGTCCACATGGCTCAATGGCAGTGAGTTTGCCTGCGTGGGGACGGGGGCTGGCAGAGGCTGACGACACCCACCTGTCCAGCAGTGTGCTCTGTGGTCACGGGCGTGGGCCCTGGGACAGACCTCCAGGTGGACGGCTGGGCATTTTCTCTGAGAGAGGTCGTGGGGTGTGTGGAGACCGGAGGCGGGCAGTGTGCGTGGCCTGCTCTGTGGGAGAGGGGGATGTGGGTGGCCTGTGCAGGGGACACTGGAGGGAAGCCGCGTTTGGGGGCCATTTCCCAGTCAGACAGGGTAGGATGAGGGGCAGGGACGAACACACACCCAGCTCCCCACGCCGCACAGTCCTGAGAAAGGACGGTCTGAAGGTGGACCCACAGGAAGAAGAAGATAGAGTCACAATAAGACTGGAGAGGTGGCCGGCAGAGTGCACGCCGACCAGACTGCCCTGGCCTGGACCCCAGCCCAGCGGCCTGACAAACATTCATTTCCTTTGCAGCCGAGACGTCCTTGCTCCTCAGGAAGCCGAGCGGCGGCCCAGCTGAGGGCTGACGCCCCAGGTATGTGAGCACTCGTGCTGGCCCCAGGCTGGCCGCAAGCCCGAGGCCAGAGACTCCCAGTCCCCAAGCTTCCCCTCCGGCTGCCACCAGCTTCCGACTCTCGGCCTGCTCGGGACGGTAATTGGGGCTGCCGGCTGTCTCCCCAGGGGACCGTCTCTGGGAGCCAGCTGTCAGGGCAGGGCCAGCGTCCCTGCCAAGAAGGAGCAGGAGCAGGGCAGCATGGAGCCGCCGTCTTCCTGCGGCCGCCGGGCAGCACGCAAGGCCTCATCCTGCCCTCAGTTCCTGGCAGAGCTTCCTCAAACCCACTTTCCATTCAGATGCCCAACTGCGCTCCAGGAGGCCTGGGGGCCCAGTGGGTTAGGCACTGAGTGCTCACCGCAAGGTCTCTGGTTCAAACTCACCAGCTGTTCTGTGGGAGAGAGATGAGACCATCTGCTCCCATAAAAACCCACAGCTTGGGAACCATGTCTGGGTCTGCCCTGGCACATGGGGTCGCTGTGAGTGGGCATCCGCCCAGGAGAAAGGTGGGGCCAGCCTCTCTCTGACACAGAGGGTTAACAGCTGGCTGCCCAGCCTCCAAACCTCTCCCAGTGCCCCCGGGCACCTGGGCAAACACCAAGACAGGACAGCCCAGCCTTCCCCTCCTCCCTCCCTCCTGAGGGCAGAAGCCCCCACCTCAGGCCCCCCGACTGTCACCCGCCTGTCCTCCAGACAGGTGTGCTGAGAGGACCCTCCTGCCTCCCGGGGCCCCAGGTGGGCAAAGCTGGTCTACAGCTGAGGTGCCCTCCGTCCACCCGGGCTAGGGCGGCCAAGCAAGCCTGGAGCTTGCACGGGTTTATAGGGAAGCTGTGCCCACAGAGGAGTGAGTGAGCACACAGCCAGTCGGCTCCCCATGCTGGGGGGATCCCCCACAGCTCCCACAGCCCCCCTGCAGCCCAAGCAGAGCCTCACCCGGTGACTGGACGTGCCACCTGTTGACCAGTACTGGAACTGCACCCACAGGGCGCAGCCCCTCCCTAAGCCAAGGTCCAAAGGGGCTGTCCCTGGGCAAGAGTCCAGCGGTGGCAGAAATGCGGGCGCAGGCTCCTCCCTCAGGTGGTAATGCAGCTCTTTAAGTGTGGGTGGGAGTCCCCATTCCCGCGGCCAGCTCTTGGGTCTCAAAACTTTAAGGGATCTCCCGCCTTCTTCTCAGGTCCCTGCTCACTGTGCCCAGACATGGGCCCAGGGGTCTTCTCTCAGCTACTGTCCCTCAAGGACTGCAGCCATTCACACTCTAGTCTGAATTGGTCTGAGGTGACTCTCCTTCCTCTTTCTTCTTCTTCTTCTTCTTCTTCTTCTTCTTCTTCTCTCTCTCTCTCTCTCCCCTTCCCTGTACACCCTCTTGCTATCTCCTATCTCTGTCTCCTGTCTCTCTGTCTGTCTCCATCTTCTCTTCTGCATATCCCCTCTCCCTAGCTCCCTCTGTCTCTGTCTCTGCCCCAGTGGGGGGAGATGGGGAGACAGGTGCATCTGGCAGGATCTCCTTTGTCTCCCAAGTGCCATCTGGGGTGTGGGTCTCTGTGCCAGTCACAGTGTGGGTGTTGCCAGGCCCACAGGCTCTGTCCCCACTGCTACCCTTCTCTTCCAGGCTCCATTGGGAGGGATCATGCAAGCTGGCTTCCTCAGGGGCCCATGTGGGTCAAGGATGATCCCCTACCCGGCCCCCCGAGGCCCCCCAGGACCCCTTGCATCCTCCTAGCATCCACCTGAGCAGCCATGTCAGGAGAGCAGCCCCCTGGAGCACCGCCGCCACCATGAGCACCATGCAGCCCCGCCCAGCCTCCCAAGACTCAGGGTGCCCTGCCCGGCCCCCCAGCAAAGATGGCACCCAGGGCTGCAGGACCGCCACGGGCTCGAGAAAGGCAGGCAGCGGGACCCAGGTGACAGAGCCGAGGCAGGCCAGCCCCGTGGAGCCCAGAAATGAGGCCGGCCTTGTGGGGACCCTCGGAAAGGGCCCAGCACAGACCCTGGCCCGGCGGCCAGGCAAGGCCACACCCGGCGGCCCACAGCAACTCTACAGGCTGAGCATCAGCCCCTTGAAGGACAAGCGGGCCTCCAGCGAGGCCCCCCAGGGCCGCCTCCAGGGGGACCCCCGCACCATCCAGCTCCCGGGGGCCAGCGATGTCCTGCCCACACCTGATGAGCTCAGCTTCCAGAGGGGCTTCCTGGAGGCACCCCCCAGCAGCTGTACCTCCACCGACTATACCTCAGCCGGCCCCACCCCTGGGCCTCCGCCCTTGACGGCCCCCCAGTCCCCAGTCCCCAGCCCCTTCTCAGAGTCCCTAGTGGGCAGGGCTGACACCTGGCCTCCCGCTGCCCAGTACGGCTTCCCAGCTGTTACTTTTGGGGTCCCCTCCCCAGCATCTGAGCCCTTTCCCAAAGGCACTGCTGGGCCTGGGTCCTGCCCTGGGGGGCTCTCCCTACCACCCTCCTTCACCGGGCTACCCAGAGCAGGCCCCAAGCCCTTCCCCACAGTGTCCCTGCAGGAGCACACAGGCCACGGGGCCCTGGTGCTGACTCTTCACCCAGGCTGGCCAGAGGTCCCGGGGGGATCCCATCAGGCCTGTGCACAGCCACCACCCCCGCTGATGTCCTGCTACCAGGGTCCGGATGCAGCCCCAAATCTCAGCAGGGCTCACTCCCCTCCTGGTGCTGCCCCCAGCCCCTTCCCCATCAGTCTGCACAAGAGCCTGCCCGAGAGGCCACCATCAGCTCCCAATGGAGTAGGGGGTACGAGGGGACCCCCAAACACACTGCCCCCGATGCACTTTCTGGGCAAAGCCTACAGCAGCCCTGGAGCTGGCAGTGTGGGCTCCAGCCCAGGGCCCCTGGACAAGGAGCTGGCTGCCCCACGGTCCCAGCTCTGGGAGGGGGCCCGTGAGACCCTGTCCCTTATAGACACAGCCCCCTTCCCTGCCATGCCCCCAACTGCACCAGCCACAGCTGGGGGCTCATTCTTTGAAGGTCACAGTCTCTGCCTCCCACACAGCCCCCCACTGCCCTGGTCCCCAGGGCTTCCTGCCACTGCCTCTGGCCCCCTGCAGCTGCCGAACCAGCTGCCCTACCCCCCCAGGGCCCCTGAGTGGCCGGGCAGCAGCCATGTTCCCAACTCACTGGAGAAGCTGGCAGCCACGAAGGCTGGCCCCGGGGCCCCCAGCAGCAGCCCCCCCGGGTTGCTCTCACACAGCAACATTCAGGATGCCAGCACCCAGCCCCTATTTTTCGGGGTGACCCCTCCCCAAGTTTCCCCTCGAGGGACCCCTGGCCTGCCCCCACCCAGAGGGGTGGGCCCATCCCCAAGTGAGTCCCCACTGCCCTCTCCGGCCACCACTGCAGCCGGCAGCAGCTCCTGTTCTTCTTTGTCACCTCTGTCCAGCAGTCCGGCCAACCCCAGTTCTGAGGAGGGACAGCTGCCAGGCCCGCTGGGACCCCCTGCTTTCTTCCATGCCCCAAGTCACCCCCAGGAGGGTGGCAGCACCTTCCCAGCTTCCGAGCCCTGTCCTGCAGGCCCCTCAAGCTTTCAGCAGGGGCCCAAGGCCTTCCCCTTCCCCACGGCCGAGACATTCCAGTGCCTCCGGATGGCACCCCTCCCCAGCCCGGACCCCGCCTTCCCCCGAGAGCCACCCCCGTATGCCACCCACCACTTTCCACTGAGCAGCGCCAGCCTGGACCAGCTGGACGTGCTGCTGACCTGCCGGCAGTGTGACCAGAACTACAGCAACCTGGCCTCCTTCCTGCAACACCGCCACTACTGTCCTCCACGACCCCTGAGCCCCACGCCACCCGGGCTGACCACGCCCAGGACCCTGGCTGACACGCACCACCCAGGCCTGCTGGGCCCCCACAAGCTGGCCGGCTTCCTGCTGGATGGGGACGTCCTGCAGGGCCTGGTCCCTGCGCCCCCGCCGCTGCCAGCCTCTGACCTGGACCTGGAGGACGTGGCCAAGCTGGACAGCCTCATCACCGAGGCTCTCAATGGCCTGCAGGACGCTCCTGAGATCGACAGCAGTTTCATTGACGTATTTGCCGACGACGACCCTTTGGGCCTGAGGGTGCCCAGCACTGGGCAGGCCCCCAAGCCCCGGGCGGGGGCCACCCCCGAACCTAGAACTCAGGCCCCGCCCCCAGCCCTGGGGCTCACACCGGAGCCGGCAGTCCACGGTCCTGAGGTAAAGGAGGAGACCCTGCCCGGCGGCCAGCCCAGAACCCGCTCCCAGAAAGGGCCCCCCCGCCGCCGTCGGGGCCAGCACCGCCAGCTGCACCCAGAAGAGCCGGGCCCACAGGGCTCCAGGACCGCAAGGCTGCGGCCCCGGAGGAAAGAGGGCCAAGTAGAGGCGCCCTCGGGGCCTGTGAGGAACCTCCGGACGCAGGCCCCCAGAGGCCACACAGCGGCCCCGAGCGCCAGTGCCCTGCCCAGGCGGGCTCGCAGTGCCCGGGGCAAGCCCAGCGGGGGGCGTGGCCGGGGTGGCCGCTGGAGCAAGGAGCTGATCCACAAGATCGTGCAGCAGAAGAACGCGCTTCACCGGCACTGGCGGAGGCAGGGCCCCCCCATAGCCACGGGGCCCCCACCTGGCCCCGCCCACGGCGGCAGCTACAGCTCAGAGTCCGAGGAAGACAGGGTCCCCCGGGCTCCGCCTGGCCCTCTGCCACCATCAGCAGGCCCCAAAGGCCGGCCCCACCTGGTGCGGCTTCGAGGGGACCGGCGGGGAGGCCTGGGGGGGCCCCCGGGTCACTGCAAGAAGGGGGAGCATCAGCCAGCAGCCGAGGCAGCCGGGGACTCCCCAAACCTAGAGTGTTCTGGTCCAGTCACCCCAGGCCCATTGCAAAGCCCCGGGCTGGGGGAGCTCCAGGGACATGGCTCCCCCACGGGGGCTGACCCACTGATCCCCCAAAAGAACCAGCCCCCAAAGACCAGCCACACCACCCCAGAGCAGCCCCCGACCGCTCTAGAAGACCCTGACAGCCCCCAGGCACCAGGAAGCCTAACCAGCTGGGACTCCGGGGAGCGCCCCTCACCAGCAGGTGTGGACAGCTGGACCCTCATCGACTGTGGCCCAGCAGCTGCCCCCAGGCCCCAGCCAGAAGATGGGCATCTGGCAACAGACTGTACTCCAGGAGCTGCCCAGCACTCACCTCTCCCCCTCGACTGGAGCGCTGCTCACAGTCAGAAAGACCATGAGGGGGTCCCAGGGGCCAATGGGAGGCCCCCCAGCGAGCTTGCTGTCCCCTGCGGGGAAAACTTGGCCTCCAAAGACTTAGCTGTGGACAGTCCAGGCGGCAGCCTGTACCTGTGCCACGAGGGTGTGGGCATGCGTCCCCTCGGAACAACGTCTCCTGAGAGTGCCCCCTCCCCAGCTGACGCTGCACAGCCCCCACTGACCCTGCAATCCACCTCGCTCCTGGGCAGGCTGCCTGTGGATGACTTTGACCCCCTGACGTGTGGCAGCCTGCTGGCCCCCAAGAACAACCTCGTGCCCTGCTCCTATGCCACCCTGTGCCCGGGGGACTTGCCAGTGCCGGAGGACCCCCTGGGAGGAAGGTGGTGTGGCCATGGGCATCTCGGTGAGGGGCAGCCCACGCCCTGCCCATCCCCAACTCTGGGGAAGGGAGCTGGGGTGGGTGTCCCAGCAAGCAGCCCCCCAGAGGCGGGCCTGGAGATCAAGAGGCTGGTCTCAGAGTTGGAGACCCAGCTGCAGGCCAGTGCAGGCCAGGACCTGCCTCCCCGGGCGCTGAGCACAGAGTGCAGGGGCGTGGGGAGCTCAGGGCAGCGCTCACAGCAGCCCTCGGAGCCCCAGGTGGACCTGCTCTGGGCAGGTGGCCTGGCCAGTCTTGGAGGGTCAAGTCCACCCCAGTCCATGGCAATGGCCCTGCACTCTGGTATCCAAGAAGACATGGGGTCTGCAGAGGGAGCCAGCCACACTGCTCAGCCAATGACGACACAGATCCAGAGGGCAGAGCCTACCCGGATGGACAGAGACAGCGGGGCCCTGCTGGGCACCAGTTTGCCCAGCCCCTTCAAGCTGCCCCCGCCTGTGCTGGACACAGATAGCTCAGCAGGGTGCAGTCCAGACCTAGAGCCTTGGGGTCTTAGGACCCCCAAGGTGCCCAGAGCACAGCCAGAATGGGGCGAGGGGCTGTCCTTCGGGCCTCTGGAGACTGAGGCCTCCCAGTTGGGGGCATGCAGCAGTCCCACGGCCCTTCCCACACCTGATGTGGCAAGTCACCAGGAGGGAAGGAACCCCCCTGCTGGTGCCAGACAAACTCCCCAGGAGCACTCTGTGGATGATGAGGGGGCCCAGCCAGTGGAGATGCGGCCACATCCTGCCAAAGGGCTAAGCACTGAGCTAGGGGACAGGCCCCCAGGGCCAGTCTCCAGTCCCTCCTATCAGCTGCAGCTCCCGGTGGCCAGTGCAAAGAACAACAGTGGAGCCCAGGGCCCTGCACCCAGCCCAGGAGGGGACGGCGCAGCCCAGGGCCCTGAGGGACGTGTACAAGGGACTGAGACAGGTGGGTGCCAGAACCCCATCAGCCCGCCTCCAGCACCAGAGCCCAAGGGCCAAGGCCAAGCCAGACGGTGGGAACCTGAGGAGCAAGGGGTCGTGGAGGAGGTGTCTGAGGTCAAGTCCAGAGGCTCACTGACCCCGGGGCATGCTGGGAGGCAGCTGGAGGAAGGCAGGGCAGTCTGGAGCCTTCAGTGCAAGGCAGGGGACCCACCAAGTCCCATCCTGTCTGATAAGACTTCAGTCTTGGTCCTAACAGCTACCCATGACATAAGTGGAGGGGAGGACCAGACCACAGCCCCGGGGCCCAGGGAGCTACTACCATCTGCCAGGGGGAACCCAGTGTGTCTTGTCAGTGGCCAGACCCCCTGTGACACCTCACTTGGTTCTGCAGTCCCCCAGGAACCCCACAGCCCTGGGCACCCACCCCAGAAGGACCCTTCCATTGTGTCTGCAGGTACCTCAGAGGTCCAAAGTGAGCAGGGTCTCCCAGCCCCAGCCTCTCCATCCTTTGAGGATTCCCTCTACTCACAACATCTGCCGGCCTCTTCCCCCATCCAGGCATCCATTCAAAATGCCAACTGCACCCCTGGCCCCACTGATGTTGGGGTAGAGCAGTGCCCAGGCAGGCCCCCAGCAGACAGGACAAGTCCCTGGGGCCCCTCAGGAGCAGACATTGACCCCTGCATGGATGCTTTCCCGGGAGGCCAGGCAAGCTCAGAGTGCAGCCCTGACCCTGGAGGGCACTGCCCCAGTGGCAGCATCCGCAGAGCACTAGAAGACCCCAGAAGAGAGAGGCTAAGTGGGCCTCCTACTCAGGCAGCCCCTTCCCCGCCAACCAGAGCTGTCTCCTCAAGAGAGACCAGCAAGGTCCCTGGGCATCTCCGAGTTCCTACTGCAAAAAAGGAAGTGGTCCAAGGGGCTCAGACACTAGATGCCCAGGTTGTGTTACCAGGACCTTGCTGTCCCTCCTCAGCGCCCCCCAACCCCGAGGAAAGCCCTCCTGCCACAGCCCCCTCCACAGGCATGGAGACCACAGGGTGGGGTTCCAGCGTCCCCCACCGAGCGCCTAGGGAAGGGGACCTGTGTTCTCACGAGCTCCAGCAGAGGCCCCGGGGTGTTCTAAAGACGTTCCGGCCCTTAGGGACCGGCCAGCAGAGAGGGGAACCCAGTCCAAAGGTGACCCCTGTCTTCACTTGTGAGGTCTGCAGCTCTGCCTTCCGCTCAGGGCCAGGCCTGAGTCGGCACAAGGCCAGGAAACACCTGAGCAATGCCTCCCAACCTCTCCAGGCTGGTCACCCAGCCCGTGGGGGCCCAGAGCCAGCAGTCAGCCCCATCCGCACCCCCAGGAAGAAGGGCCGAAAAGCATCCTCCAGGAAAAAGCGCTCAGAGCCAGGCTCCCACCAGAGGCCCACCGAGGACAGGCTGGAGCCAGAGATGCCCACGGGGGCTGGGCCAGGCCCACCACTTCCCCCTAAGCCATGGACACCAGCCCCGCTCGGCCCAGCGCCCCACACCCCCAGGCCTGGGAAGACTGACAAGCGGCCCACAGAGCCGCGGGGAGCCCAGAGACAAAGCAAGGAGCCAGGGGGTCTCCCCAGGGAGGGGAGGCCGAAGCAGAGGGGGAGGAAGGCGAGCAGGAGAAGGTTCCGGAAGGAGAACAGAGCTTCTGGCTCAGGGGAGAGGCGTCCCCGAGCTGATGCTGATGTCATTCCAGATAGTCGCACCCCACATCCATCACACTGGCCTGCCCATCACCACGCTCTGCCTGGCTGCCACCAGCCAGTGGAAGAAGAGGCAGAGGAGAGGCAGCTGCCGAGATCCACCACCAGGGGCACTGTGGGTGTGAGGGACGAACAGGGACCGGGGCCAGGGCAGGCGCGGTGGGCCAACAAGACTGGGGGCCCACTCGGAGATGCGGCGATCCCCCCTCTTCCGGCAGAGTCGGATGCAGTGAGCGAGTGCTTGGGGCCCAGGGAGCTGAGTGGGGAGAAGCCTTTGCAGGCAGCTGAGGTCAGGGCTGCAGAAGGCAGCAGGGGGCCCAAGAACAGGACGGGGAGCCGCGTGGCGAGGGCACAGAAGCCCCCAGGTGGCCCCAAGCGTCCTGCCTCCAAAACCAGTGGCCACCAGGGTTTCACGAGCCCCCCAGAGGCCGGGGTCCACGAGCAGGAGCTGCAGGCCAGTGCAGCCAGGACCTCCCTCCCGGAGAGTAGGGAGAGCCCCGACCTGTTGGAGACCTCCTTTGCTCTGCTCTTTCCTCTGGACGGTGGTTTGATGCGCAAAAAGAACCCTCGAGTCTACAGGCCTCATAGGAAGAAGCCAAAGCCATTGCCACCCCTGGTGCCACTCAGCGAGGTGGGGGGACCCTGCACACCAGGTGCCACCCGGCTGCCCACGGACCTGCCCGACTGCGGCTCCCCCTGCCTCTGCCCCCAGGAGCTCTGGGACGAAGACCTGGAGGATGGTTTCCTCAGTGGGTTCAAGCCCTGGACTCCCAGCACTGGCCTGTGGACCCTGGAGCTCCCCGAGGGGGGCACCTTGTCCAGGAAGGAGGAACCCCCAGTCCCCCGCCCAGAGGACCTTCCTGAGCTGCACTGTGTCCCGGCCGCCTGGAGGAACCTGGAGCTTCAGGACCCCAGCGAGCAGCCCTCGTCCCTGGGGGAAATGAGCCCCGAGCCCCCCAACCTGGAGAGGGAAGGTGGGGGTGGTGAAGTCCTCGGGAGCACAGGCCCACTGCCTCCCCCTGCGCTGGAGCTCAGCGCGCTTGACATCGAGTTGGAAGCGCAAGCCCTGTGCCTTCTGGTACCCCATGAGGACCCCAGGGTCCCCAGCCCCAGCGGTCAACACCCACAGAAGGGAGGGAGTTTTCAGGGCGCAGGCAACAGGGGCGGGGAGCGCCGGGCGCGTGCTCAAAGAGGTGCCTACAAGTGCCGCGTGTGTTTCCTGCGCTTCGGCGGCCTGGGGGAGCTGGACGCGCACAAGTTGACTCACAGCCCCTCGCCGCCCCCCACCTGCTACATGTGCGTGGAGCGCAGGTTCAGCTCGCGCCAGCTGCTGCGCCAGCACCTGCAGGAGAGGCACGTGCAGGGCCAGGCCGGGCTGTGGGCCTGCGGCATGTGCGGGAGCCACGTGCCCGACGTCTGGATGTACAATGAGCACCTGCGCGAACACGCCGTGCGCTTCGCCCGCCGCGGCCAGGCGCGCGCCACGCTGGGTGACCAGTCCAGCCGCCCCTCAGAGGACAGCCTCCCCCCGGGCCTTCTCGGCAGCGTCGAGGGCCACGTCCCCCGTCCGCACAGCGTCCAGCGCGCCATCTCCAAAGCCAACAGGCGTTCGGGACAGACCCCACGGGGGGCGACAACGAAACCCAGGGCTCCCCAGCCCAATCCCTCAGACCAAAGTGGCCTGGCGGGGGTGGCGGTGGCGGCGGCGGCGGAGGGCGGCGGCGGCTCAGACATCGCCCACATCGTGGCCAGCGAAAGCCCACCCAGCCTCGCGCCGCACAGCGTGTCCCCCGGTCCCGCGTCGCTTGGCGGCGCGCCGGTGCCGGATCCGTCACGCCACTGCCACCACTGCGGGAAGCAGTTCCCCAAGCCCTTCAAGCTGCAGCGCCACCTGGCCGTGCACAGCGGGCAGCGCGTCTACCTGTGCCCGCAGTGCCCGCGCATCTACGCCGAGCACGGCCAGCTGCGCGCCCACCGCACCCGCGAGCATGGCGCTGGCGACGAACCCGAGCGGCCGCCCACCCCACTCTTCGCCTGCGAGCTCTGCGCGGCGGTCATGCGCGTCATCCGGCGAGCCTTCGCCTGCAGCACCTGCAACTACACCTTCGCCAAGAAGGAACAGTTCGACCGCCACATGGACAAGCACCGCCGGTCCGGCCGGCAGCCCTTCGCCTTCCGAGGCGTGCGGAGGCCAGCGGGCCCAGGACGGAGGACTCTGGCCAGCGAGGGGCCCAGACCTAGCAAGCGGCGCCGTGTGGCCTTGCCAGGCAACCCAGGGGTCCCCGTGGAGGGGCCTCAAACCTCAGGCAGCAGCCCCAGCCTGGGCGCTGTGTCTGCCCCAGACCTGCACTCACCCTGGCCCGAGCCAGCATCTATCCCGGCTCAGGGACAGTCTCCAGACCCAGAGACCCCCCTGGGCAACCTGCTGTCTGCCAGCGGGGAGCCTCTGACCCTGCCTCTGTCTCCCAGCAAAGGTGCAAAAGAGCGTGGGGCTCCCCCTCCCAGTCCCCCTGCATCACTCTGCCTGCACGCTGGCCCATTGGGGTTGTCCCTGTCCTCACCAGGGTCTGGAAGCATGGACTTAGAGGAGAAGGTAGCCCCCAGCTCCAGGAAGCACAGGTCCCCAGGTGCTCCCAGAAAGTGTACCCCCAATGGGTCTCCAGATGGTGCCCTACAGACCCATAGAGACAAAGAGGTGCCCTGGAGCCACATGGTGCCCGAGGGGGGCCTGGGGGACAGCGCCCACCAAGTGAGTGCTGCCAAGGCCAGGGGTTTCCTGGAGAGAAAAGCTGCTGGGGTCTCTGTACTTTCAAGGAAGGTTGCACCAAGTCCGGCCCCCACAGAGCCAGCCCGGGACGCTGTGGCCAGGCCGAGCCCCACCACCCCCAAAGCCAGGCCAGACTCCAGCTCCCAGAATGGTGGGGACTCCCGACATGGTACCACATCCTGGGGGGGCAGCCAGCCCCAGCCAGCCAGTGGGCAGCTTCCGAGTGAGACAGCTACCACTCCTGCCAAGGGCCATAACCAGGGGTCCCGAGGCAGTCTGGGTCCCCTGGGGGGCAGTGGGGGGAAGAGGAGGGGCCGTGCCCCAGGGTCCACCAGGAGTGAAAGCTTTAGGGGCCTGGTGAGAGCCCCCTCGGTGCTTGACCGGCCCCACCGGAACCCCCGGAAGCAGGCAGTCCCTAGCCGAGTGCCCCCGGGCAAACCCCAACTGAGCAGTCAGACTGACAAGCTCCCGTTGCAGCCCTCTGAACGCCAGAGGGGGCTTCCTGGCCTCGGAGGCTTCCGGAGGAGGAGGGAGGGGCTGGACATGGCCATCCCCCAGAAGAGGGCTGTACACGGGTCCCCCAGGAAAGGCAAAGCTGTCCCCCCCTGTCCCCAGGCCCTCCGCACCGCCGAGTCACAGAGCCACCTCCTCAGCCAGCTCTTTGGGCAGCGACTGACCAGTTTCAAGATCCCGCTCAAGAGAGAGACCACCGAGTAGTGTGCAGGCGGCAGGGTGGGGAGTCAGTCAGTGTGTACGGAGCCAGGAGCCCACACCAGCTCCCACGGCCCCTGGGACAATTCACCAGGTGGTCCTCTGCCCTTTGACCTCCTGGGCAGCCTCCTGCAGGTGTGGGGCTGAGAGCGCCCACTCTCTGTTGGAGGGCTAGGGTCAGGGCAGCCAGCCACAGCCCCCAGGCATCAGGAAGCCTCTGAGAGCAGCCCAGCCCCTGAGGACACGAGGAAGGGCACTGGACAGCCCCCTGGGATAAAGCTTGCCCAGGAATTCCTCAAGGGTCCGTCTAGCAGGGAAGACGACCAAGGGGCCAGTGTGGGGAGGTCCCCTTCAGTCTTGCTGCTGCTGCTGGAACTCCAAAGTGACCTTAGAACCCAAAGTGTGTGTGTGGGGGGGGGGGCTGGGAGGCTATGCAAAACCACCAAACCCCCCACAAACAAGTTTGGTGCACAGACATCCCACCACTACCCCGTGCTGACCACTGCCCCAAGAGCCCTGAGGCCAGTTCACACGTGGAACGAGAGGAATACTGCCTGTCCCCTGCAGCCCAGCCCACCCCCACCCCCGTCCTCCCTCCGCAGGCCCCTGCCCTGCGCTCTGCTCGCGCAGCTACCTGGTCCAGAGCCTGTCTCCGTGAGAGCAAGCACACTAGCTCGGAGTATCAGCAACCTTACTCACAAGTTTCTGGTGCTATTTTCAAGTAGTAATGTGAACACAGACCTCCTGGAAGTGGTTTTCCTTTTTGTTCGTTGTTTTTGCTTATAACTAGGGTGGTGGGAGGGAACAAGCGGCAAGGGATGCCCCAGGAAGAACTTTGTCCAGATCAGAGAGGTGAGGCAGTTCCCACACGCCTTCCTGGCCTCACCTGGCCCAGGGAAAAAACACCGAGGGCTGCTTCATCCAGATAGGAGTCCTCAGGGAGGGCTGGCAAGAAGGGATGTCCAGACAGTGACAGCCCTCATGCACTGGCCAGTGCGGAATGGCATGTGTAAATGCCCAGAAGGTCACGCTGCTCTCCAACCCACAGTCCTCTTCTCTCTTTGACTTTTTAAAAAAACTTTTGGTGCAATGTGTATACCCACACAGGTTTTACTCTGATATCTTCAAAGAGGCCAAAGGACACAGACCGCCTTCCCGGGGAGGGGGTTGGTTGGGGAGGGTGTCGCATTGATGATAATGCCCTTCCAAATACAGCCCTATTTTCACAACAAGGATCCTGGTGTCCTAGTATTTGTCCCCCACGCCTGGCAGACCCCACCCACAGCTCTGAGGCCCAAGTTCCACCCTCAAAACTGCCCTCAAGACAGAAGGGTCTCCAAAGGCATGGTTCCACCCCCAGTCGTCCCTGCCAAGCTCCCGATGTCTGGCAGAAGGCAAACTGTCTGACAGAACAGGGACGCTGTCAGGCCCAGTGGGGAACAGCGCGCCTTTCCTTCCTTCAGAAAGGGGAAGGGGAGGAAGAAGACAGGTCATGGTTCCAGGGAGGGAAGGGCAGAAGCCCAGGTGACAGTGGGCTCCCGCCCCTTCTCTCCCAGCCTCCCTGCCTTCAGGCCACACTGCCCCCTCCAGTTGCTGCCCACTCCCTTGGAAGCTCTCTGTGGAAAATGAGCCTGCCCTTGGAGGCCCACCCATCCATGGGTCCCACTGTCCACTCTGCGGGGACCCTGCCGTGGCCCCGACGCACTGGGAATCCTGACCCCAGTAGGGAGGACGGGATGCCTGATGAGAGCGGCCCCCTGTGCGATACCATGGCCTGGTCGCCAGGTGGCAGCACACGCCCAGCTCCCAGGGAGCTGGCCCTCTGGTCCACCTGAGACCCTCCTGGGCCTGGCCTGGCTCTGTGGGCACTGGCTGACAGCTGCTTCAGGACACGCAGCATGCGCAGATGGACACACGGACAGAGCCGAGTCTCCCTGCCCACCCTCGTGCCCGCTCATAAGGTGTGCGCCATCCGTGGGTTCGGCTACGCTGGGACCCCTCACTGCAGTCCATGCATGCATAGGGGGACCCACAGATTCCCACCCCGGCTCAGCCCTGAGAGGGAGGCAGGCACCCCAAGGTCAAGTGCACCGAGATGAGACTGCACGGGTGGTTCCTAACACCTGCTCCTCCATTATACAACTGGGAGAGCGGAGGAGGAGGGGAGGGAGACAAGAGGGGGCCGAGGTTCACAACAGGGTCCCAGCCACCCAGGGGCCACAGAGCCCTTGAGGACCTAGGCATCCCAGGCAGTGGGCCCCTAGATGGGCAGTCAGTCTAGAGTGAGGGGGGGGGGAGCCCCTGGGTGGCAGTGTGGGGCCTGCTCGTGATCTGTCCCCATGTCCCTGAGACCCGCCCCCCTCTGTCCAATAGGCAGGCCATTGTCCACCCTGGCCAGGCGGGGCTCATGTGGACCCTGCTCTGATGCCCCCAGATCCCTTGTGCTGAGACCCACAGCCCCTGCCTCCCAGCCCACCAAGGCCACACCCCTCCCCAGCAGGCGGCATCTGACTGACCATTCTGGCCTTGAGGATTGGCTCAATGCCACCAGCCTTCCCAAGGGGGGGGCCAAGGAATGGGTGAGCAGATGAGGGCCCCGGGCCCCCAGCTCAGTGGGTAAGCTCGCTGGCCGCAGCCCTGTGGGCCTGGGACTGGGCTCAGCCTCCAACCGCTCTGTGTCCTTGGGCCCCAGGCCTCGGCCTACCCTGAATGGGTGCAAGGACCACCACCAGAAGCCCCCCAGCTCTGACCTCGGCTACAGCCCAAGGCCTTCTTTCTGAGCTACGGAGTCTCCAGGTCTGTGGAATGGGTCCCCCACCTGGAGGGGCTGGTACTATCGGCCTCACCGGCCACGGGTCTGCACCCCGCCCATTGCCTTGGCTGAGCTGGCCTCACTCTTCCTCACAGTGGGGGTTCCGGGCTCCAGCTGTGAATGTCTCCAGAGGAAGCTGGCCGGCCTGGCATCCGGAAAACACCACGGACTGAGCAACAGAGCAGAGACACGGCTTCTCTCTCCATGGGAGCGGTCTCGCAGAAAAGGGCCTGCAGCCAATGGCTGCATTACGTGATGGTGCCGGCAAGGAACACGGAGAGTCCTGTGGACTGCCAGGAAGGACAGACAGGACGGACTGTCTCAGGGCAGCCAGCGAACTCCTGAGAGCAAGGATGGTGAGGCTTTGTCCGGCACGCTTTGGACAGATGGCCAGAAGAGACCGGTCCCTGAAAAGGACATCCTGCTTGGTGAAGTAGCGTGGCGGTGGAAAAGAGAAAGGACCCCCGATGGGATGGACAGACACATGGCCTCGACGAAGGGCTCGAATGTACATGTGACTGGGGGACGGAGTCAGGCTGATCTGGTCTTGTACATGCGGTCGCTGCTGGTTGGCACCGACTTGATGGCATCTCACCCAGACTGGGACGTGCAGGTAAAAGCAGCTCAGAAGCTGCCAGCACCCTGAATCCCACCCCACCCCCACCCCCACTCGCTGCTTGCTAACATGAAGAACTCGAGTGGGAATTCTCGGAGCGGGGGCCTTCCCATCCAGGGGCTAGTGACCCAGAAAGACCTGTCCACCAGGTATGCCAGGGAATCTGGGACAGGGTGAGTGCCACAGACCCGTGATCCAGGAACCCCCACTCAGAGAGCCCCCCGTATGCCCCACAGGGACTTCCTGGCTGGTGCTGGTGGGGCTTCCTTCGGAGGCCCTGTGATGTGGAGCCTCGAACACCAACCTCTCTGCCAGCAGCCCAGTCCAGCCTCAGGACACAGTGGGACAGCTACATGCACGGGCAGGGCAGGGCTGGCCTCAGGCAGACGGGCAGAAGGTGAGTTTGATGCCCTCTTTCTGCCACCCCCATGTCAGTGTCTGAGCAAGTGGAGATCAGGCAAGTCCCCGCCTGGGGACAGAGACCATTCTGAGACCCAGCTCCAGGGAGGAAGGGAGGGAGGCAGCCAGATGAGCAGCTGAGCAGGGGCCAGGCAGTGTCTGGGAGCCCCGAGCTGCCCGCCACTGAGTCCTAATTCTGATGTTAATTTACTTTGACATCCTCACTGCTGGGTGACCTGCTTCCTGAATCATGTGGTGTTTAAAACTCATTATCCCACCATTGAAACCGGAAGTTAATTAAAGCCTGCGCAGAGCCGAGGCGGCTGACAAGTGTCAGGGTGCCCCTGGCGGGCCAGCACAGCACGGCCACCCTGCACCTCCACTCACTCAGCAAAGCCGCCGCCACCCACAGCCCCTCTGGATTAGACCCTGGTGGGTGTCCCAGAGTGGCCTCCCCCATGCTGCTCCGGCCATGCTCTGGGACTAACCCCCAGCAAACCAGTGGGTCACTCTGAGCCTCTGTCGCCTCTTCTAGAACTTGGAGATAAGAAACCACACCAGGAGGTGTGTGGTGAGGATGTGTGAACATGCTTGCTGCCCACTGGATTCAGGCCTGGCACCAGGAGGAGCTTGGAGGGGAGCATTCCGGCAGGTGCCTGGACTGGGGTGTAAGGTAAAGTGACCAGATGTCCTGCTTTGGGCAGGACAGTCCCGGTTTTAAACAATTTTTCCCGCATCCTGTGGTGTTTTTAAAAAGTTCCAATTTTTGGAAAGAATGCACGACAAGCTAGGGAACTGCAGAAGAACGGGAAGGGAATATACCCTCTCTCTACACACACACACACACACACACACACACACACACACACCCGTCAATGGTGTCCCGCTTTACCAATGTTAAAATCTGGTTACTTTAAGGTGCAGCCAGGCAGAGGCCCTGGGGCCACAGGGCAGTGAGCAGGGTGGGAGGCTGGGGAAGGCATTTGGACCACCTGGAGAGTGCCCGCCCTCACTTCTCTGGTGGAATACACTGTGAGACCCAAGAAGAGCTGAGGGGTTTCAGCCCCTGTGTCTCTGAACTGACCCTGTGGGGGGGGGGGGACAGGACTTCCTCTGCATGAGAGTAAGCAGGGAGGGCCTCTCGGAGTCCCTCGGACAGTCCCTCAGAGGGCCAACTGGGCAGACGGAGCCCATAGGGTGGGGCAGGGGCAGAGGCTAACACAGGGATCCTCAGGGCTCTTGGAATCCATACCCCCCTCTATGGAGGCCCCGCAATGGGGCGCTCCCATGTGACCCCATACATGTCTCCTTGGGAGCAGAGTCTCTGGGCTGACCCCAGGGCAGCCCTGACCCTGACACCCCCAGCCCTGCTCTGTCCCCAGCCACAGGATCTGAAAAGCTTGTGAGGGAGCAGGAGCCAATCCAATGGGGTCAGCAGTGTAGCTGAGACCAACCATGTACCCCTAGGGTGTCCAGCTCAGCTCCAGTGAGCAAGACCCCGGTGTCCCCCACACAGCCCCCACCTCCTCTGACCAGAACCAGTGCTGATGGTGAGCTGGGGGCCAGAGCACAATGCCACCCTTCCTTGGATGATTTTGATGAGGGGACATGCCTGCTGGGACAGGGGAAATCCAGGCTCCTGGTGTCCAGTATGGTGGAGGGGAAGTGGCCAGCTGGACGTGTGGGCCACTCCTGCTCCCTCGCCAAAACCCCTCCTCCAGCCCTGACTTCCTCTGGTAGAGGTGGTCTCCAAAAGCTCTCTCAGGCCCTGTGTGCCCCCACCCTCTGGGACCCTGGGACTGGCAGATCTTCATGCCAGGGGTCTTAGGACCCTGGCCTGTGACCAGTCAGAGATGGTCCCATCATCCCCAGAGAGGGGAGGGGAGTCTGCGGGCAGCTTGGCCAAGCAGGGAGCAGGGAGGGGTGACACAGAAGGGCACTCTGGCCACAGGTGCCCTGGCCTCTTTCTAGTGGAACAATGGTCTTGGGGTGGTCTGGGCATAGACTCCATTCTCCTGTCTTTCCCAGAGGGGCAGCAGGGCCAGGGAGAGCTATTCCTCTCCTGTCCCGCGAGGGGAGGCGCTGTGTGCCTTAATGACGCACACCTGTGCTGCAGTAGCAGGCAGGTGGGACCCACCACCTTCCGCTCCGGGTACGGAGGCGGGGCCTTGAAGTGCAGGCCAATAGTTTTCAAAGTCCCACAGCTCGACTGGGGAGAGCCATGGAGTCGGTGGGGGGATCTTGGGGGCCCCCAAACAACTCAAGGAGCGGGCACTGGTCTGGCCCGCGCACATAGGGCGGCGTAGCTGAGTTCCCGATTCATGGAGGCGGGGCTGGGGGCGGGCAGGATTTCGGGATCGCTAGACCCTTCCCGGCCGCCATCAGGAGTGCCCTCCAGAAGCAGGCAGCCCACCCAGCAGGGGCCAGACGACCTGTTTCAGCTCTCCCACCAGCCCGGTCCAACCCACGCCCCCGCGGCTTGGGGGCACTGCCTACTGCGATGGCCGACGTGTGAAAAGGTGGTGGGTGGGAGGCACAAGGGACCCGAAGAGGAAGAGAAGGTATTGAGACGCACGGACCGAGTGGAGGTCGGAGTCCCCACCTCACTCCCGAGGCCCGCTGCACACCCCAAGTTTATATGGGATAAATGGGGGCGTCAGACAGTGGGCTTCCTCACGTCCTGCCACCCCATAGGCAGGGGAGGGCAGCCAAGCGGAGGATCTCCAGAGGGGTGGGGCTATATATAAGAGGGCGTGGTTTGTAGCTGATGAAGGAGGAGCTACGGCGGGGGCAGGACTAGAGCGTCCTGGTTGGAACTCAGCAGAGTCTGGCTGGGGGCGGGGCCAGAGAGGCCTCGAACCTCGCTGATGGGAGGAGCGGAGGAGGGGAAGCCGTTCAAGGTTGGGCGGGGACCCGAGAGATCAAGGTTAGGCTGGGGCGAGGCCTCAAGGCGGGACTAATCCGGAAACAGGGCCAGGCCGGAGCCTCGGGGCGGAGCTGCAGTGCCGTGGGCTGAGCCTCGGGGCGGGGACACCGTGACAGGCAGGGACCTTGGAGCCCGGCTACAAAGCAAAAGGCCGGGACCTAGGGCGGAGCTGTCCCCACGGGGGCGTGGCCGGGGCGGAACGGGGCTGCAGCTACGGGGGCGGGGCCCGGCTGAGAGCGGGTCAAGGTGAGGCCGGGGCCTGCACTGGGGAAGTCTCGGAGGCCTGTTCCGGCTGCGGGCACAGCCTCAGGGGCCGAAGGGAGGAGCGAAGGAGGTGATTAGGCAGCGGGGGAGGGATGGGGGAGGGACCTGTTGGGGGCGGGGCCACTCGCCCGTGAGGGCGGGGCGGACGGGCAGGGGCGGGGCCGGCGGTGACGCGCAACCCCTCCCGCGCTCCGGCCGCCAGGAGCGCCCTCGCCGCGGCCGCCGGATAGCCGCTCGCTGCCCGCGGGTCCATTGAGAGAAGCCGGAGCGGCGGCGGCGGCGGCGGCGGCGGCGGCGGCGCGGCGTCTGCGGGAGGCGAGCCCAGCGGCCCCAGCCCGCCGCCCGCCGCCGGCTCGGCGCGGGCCCTCCGGAGTGCAGGACTCGGGCCTCCGGCCTCGGCGCGCGCGCGCGAGCGGCGGACGGCTCTGGGCCCGGGTGCGGCGGGCTGGGGGCGCGGGCCGGGTCGGCCGCGGAGCCCGGGGACCGGGGGCATGAGCGGTCCCACAGCCCCGCCGCGCCCCCGCCGCCCGCCGCCGCCCCCGCCGCCGGCCCGGGGCTAGAGGCGGCCGCCGGGAGGGCGCGCGGCGAGGCCGGAGCCATGTCCAGAAGGAAGCAGAGCGCCCCCCGGCAAATCAAACGTGAGTGAAACTTTGTCCTGCGCCCCCGGGCCGCTGGCGGTGCGCCCCCCGGCCCCCTGTGGTCTGCCGGGGGAGGAGAGCGGCGCGGCGGGGCGCACGGCCACTTCGCGGCCCTGCCCCTCCCCCGCGCCAGCGATGGGGCAGCGATAGGGCGGCCCGATCTGGGCTGCGATAAAGTTTAAAATATTCCATTCTGCAAGTCCCATCCTGATAAGATCGCTCCGTCGGGACGGGCTGAAATTGTGATCTTATCTCGGGCTCCACTCTCCCAGGCTTGGTATCTGGAGGGAGCAGGCGACCTGGGAGGGAGAGGGGGCGCCGGGCCGCGTGCAAGGCGCCGAGGGGGCCGGCCCGCACCGCCACGCCCGCCGCTGGCCGCAGAGCCGCGTGGCCGGTGGGGATGCGAGCGCTTGCCGCAGCCCCAGCGCGATGCCTGCAACCACTCGGACCCCGAGCGCGGGCACCGGGGGTCTCCGCCGAGGGCTGCCTTGGCGGGACACCTTTTAGGAGGCCGGCCCACCCCCCCCCCCAGCTTGTTCCTGGCCCAAGTTGGCAGGCGCTGGGTGCTGGCCCAGAGGCAGCAATTGCCAGCCTCATTTGCCCGCGGGCACCACAGTTGTGGGGGCTTCTCTGAGTGAGGAAAAAGACCCCTGGGGAATCGTCCCAGTCTGGGGTTTGAATTTCTGGTCTGCCTGGCCCATGGGCCGCACCCGAGGTCCGGGCGGCCACCTAGCGTCCTCGCAGCATGCTGATGCCCAAAGATAAGAGGCCCGCTGCGAGGGAGGGGGGAGGGAGCCACAGGAAGTCGCCCCTCCCCTTCCACGCCAATAATAACTGCGGCCAGGCTGCCCGGTCGGGGGGCTTCCGCTAAGGGCCTCCCACCCCCACCCCCATCGGGCCAAGCCAGACGGACATGCCCCGGTAGCCTGGGCTACTGGGAGGCAGTTAGGGGCCCCAGATCCACTGCCCAGCCTCTGTCCACATGTGCGCCTCCACCTGGACCCCTGTGTGGGTTACTCCCACACAGACGACTGTGGGTTACTCTCGTGGTTACTCCCAGGGTCTCCGAAGTAGGGAAAACTCAGGCAAGACGGTGGTCCTCCTAACCTGATTCCCCCAGTGTATTAAGGGGCCCTGCTTTCCTAAAGTTGCCATTGATCTTGTCAACCAAGTATCTGGAAGCCCCCACGGCCAAGTCTATGTCCGCTCACCAGCCCCTTCCCTCCTCCGCTTGCGTGTGTGTGTGTGTGTGTGTGTGTGAGACTGTGTGTTTCGGCGCGATGAGAAATGTAGATAGTGCTGGCGGGGAGATGGTAGCTTGGGAGCGATCGCCAGTGCAAGATAAAACGCCAGGGCAGGGGCTAGCTCCCTGGCTCAGCTTGTCCAGCTAGCGCGCACTGGGGACCTTCACGTGGTGGTGCGGCCACTAGCACCACCAGTGCCCACCCTCAGCGCACCCCACAGCCAGGGGTAAGAGCGGACCAGGCCTGGGGGTGGGACCAGGCAGCCCTCCCCGCAGCTGCGGCCCGGGGCGCCTCCTCCCCATGGCAGATCTCGGGTGCGTTAAGATGCGAGAGCAGATTGTCACCTAGCGGCGGCGCCCGCCCGCCCTCCCGCCCTCCGCCGGCGGCTGGGGATGCGGCCCTCGCTGCCGCCGCGCGGGCCACCCGGGCCTCACCTGCGGCTGGCCCCGTTGGCGGGGAGGACGGGGAGGCGAGAGGCCAAGCGTGCAGGGCTGCCGCCCCCTGCGCCCCCACCAAAGCCGGGGCGCAGCTGCCCGCGCCTCTGTGCGCCTTTTGTTCTGCTTGGAGATAGATGTACCGCGCTGATAAGCGCGCTACCGATGGCGACTGAGATAGGCCCTTCCATTTATTAACTTCAAACGTGGGAGCAGGGGAGGGCGAGGCGGGAGCACGGCCTTGGCCGGCCAGATGGCGCAGGCGATAGGCCAGGAGGCGCGGCCGGGTGGAAGAGCGCGGGCCGGGTGCAGTCCGGACCCCCGGCGCCCCCGGCCCACCCGGCGTCCCTCCGCCCGCGCCGATGGGAACGCCAGATAACCGCGGGGCCACAGCCCGATGGCGATCGCCAAGAGCGATAAGAGGCCTTATCTGCGGCCACCAGGCCCTGCCGGGTTCAGCAGCAGAAGGCGTCGCAGCCGGAGAGCTGGGGGCCTCGGACCCGGGGCGGGCGGGGCGGCTAGCAGGCGCCCGCGCGGTCCGCCTGGTCGAGTGTTCTCCCCAAACACACACCATTGCCAAGAAGTTGGGCCTCCCCCCGCCGCCGCCGGTGGTACAGTCCGCCAAAATGAAAGGAAATGGGCTTGGTGTTGGGCGGGAGGGGGAGGAGGGAGTGTGGACACCCCCTCCCCATGGCGCCTCCCCACTGCTGGCGGAGGGGCCAGTCCTCCAGATGGTGCCAGATAGCGGGTGCGTTGCTGTGTCACCTGGGGAGAGGTGTTTGCACCGCCCTGCTGCCCTCATGGTGCTGGGGGGCACCTGAACAGACTGGTGTAGACTGGAGCTTTCTTCCAATAAGGAAGAATTAAAGTTCTGGGGAAGATGGTCTGTAGCAGGTCCTCCAGACCTTAGTCACACCCCCCTGCGCCCGTGTTTCCTGAGCCCCAGGGGTCAGCTGGGGAACTCTGGGGGTGGGGAGGTGAGAGGATAGATACAGGGGGAGAACTTGGGCCCAAGGGATGGATGGACAGGTGGTCAGGGGCCTGCTGGTTCTCCAGGGCCGGGCTCAGTCTCCAAGGTTGAAAAACGGCAGCAGACCATTCAGTGGCAATGATCCCAAGTGGGGCTGTGTGTATGTGTTGAGGTGGGGAGGTGAGGAAGGGGACTCAGATGGGCATAGGCACAAGCTCTGGACTGGAGAGCACTGGCCAGGCTGGGGTCATCCAGGAACCCTTAGAGGCAGCCAAATGGACACAGGCCACCTGCTGGCCAGGGGCTTCCAAAAGGAGGTGGGACTTGCCTGGCCCCGCCCATCCCCTGGCCCCGCCCATCCCCTGGCCCCGCCCATCCAGGGTCTGCCACATCCTTACCCCTCTGGAAGGGGGGATCCAGCTGTCTCAGGCCACAGGATGACTAAGCACCGCCCACCCCCTCTGACCTGGACAGAACTGAGCTGAGCTACCCCAGAAGTTCAGCGACCCCCCTCCCTCCCCTTCACCCCCAGCCTGAGACAGAGCCAATCTGTCCACTCTCCCCAACGGCATTGGCTATGCCAGGTCCCACCTGGTGGTGGCCTGTTCAGAGGAGAACCCCCAGTAGACTGGCCCCCTGGAGCCCCTGAACCCTCCAGGAAGGTGTCCTCATGTGACCCTGGCAAAGATCAGAGGGACTCTGGGTCTGGCCCTATCCACAAGGGTCCCCAGAGGTGCCCAGGCTAGTGTTTAACATCCAGGGTCTACCCTCAGGCCCACCCTCCATTGCGATGGCGGAGGACCCATGAGGGTCTCTTCACTTGCTTACCATCTCAGTCCCCTCCCAGTGGGCGTGGTTATCCGCTCCCCATCTCAGCTGGCCTCGGCACCTTAGGGCATGGGGCGTAGGTGATGCTGTCTGTCACAGGGCCCCTGGGGCAGAGGGGCATGGGCTTAGAGTCCTGTGTCTGGGCTCGAACCCAGGGCTGGTGGATGCCGGCCCATGAGCTCCCCCGCTGTGCCTCCCACCCTGGCTGCAGGCTCCTCTAGGGTGCCCTGGGTGCCTGGGCCTCAGCCCACACCACCGTGCCAGCATCCCAGAGGGCAGTCAGTACAGGTGGTGATGTGTGCTGCGCAGGAACCGCCCAGCGCTCAGAGAGAGACCTGGCCTTCTGCTCCCGTGACCATGACAGTCGTGGGGGGGGGGGGGGGGGGTGCTGTGAGTCTGACCCCAAGGGAGAGCTCCCCGTGGTCACAGTGCTCAGAGCATGGGGTCTGCCAGCCCCTGTGTGAACTTAAATCAGTCCCCTTTTACGTCTGAAGAAATGAGGCACCCCACAGCCACGTTACTTGCCCACGGAAGGGACGGGGCCAAGTAGAGGCCAAGCTCCTGACTGGACACACCCAGCTCTCCAATGCCCTTCCCCCCCACCCCACCCCCGGCCTCCATGTCCACATCTATGAAATGGACCTCTCAGCCCGAGGCCCCCTGCCGGAGTCTCTCCCCAGGGCTGCAGCCCCAGCCCTCTTGCCGCCTCCCGCCTGGACAGGGGTGGCCCTGGGAGGTCCCACCCGGCCCTCCCCGGGGGCCTGAGCCCCATGCCCAGCCCCACTGGCCAGCTGGCCCCCAGAGGTCACCGGGAGCTGAGCGTGGCCCGAGTCCACTGGGGATTTAAATGGGTCAGTTGGAGAAGAAGGGGGGAGGGAACGTGATGCCAGTCCCCATGCCCCTTATCTCCTGTTTCTATGCCAACGAGACGGCCGGGAATAATACTCCCGCAGCCTATCTGCACCTGGCCTGCCCAGGCAGCCGGACCCAGTGGGCCAGTATCAACGACCCCAAGCCCCAGGGCTGGGATGGGCCTTGCTGGCACATCCCATAGGACTCCTGCCCAACACCTACCAAACTCTGGGTTCCGGAGCCTCTCAGCACCTGGCCCCATTTCTCAGAGAGGGACACTGAGCCTTACCCCCCAGTTCCCACTCCAGCAGCCTGACCAGGGTCAAGGGCACCTGGCCTCTGAGGGATGGCCTAGGGATTGTGTTCTCACAGGCCCCTGCCTGACCTGGGTCCCAGCCCCCAGCTGGAGCACGGGGAGGCAGGTGACCTGTGGGCAGCTCCCAGTTGCCCTGTGTAGGAGGGGCTCTGGCACTCACAGGGGTCTCCACGCCCAGGGCCTGTGGCCTCGAAGGCAGGGATTACCTCTCTGGCTTCCGCCCTCACCTTGGAGGGGTCACGGGCTCTCCAGTCTCAGGGTCACCCCTCCTCATCCCCTCCCATCTTCTGTGGGATGACAGGGTCACCAAGGACCTCACAGGCCCACAGGGGGGACCACGAGGGGTCCTATCTGGACCTGTCTGTGCCTCAGTTTGCCCATCAGGACAGCTTTCTGTGGCTTTTGAAGGTGTCCCAGGATCAGCTCTGGGTGGGTGCTGGGCCGGGGGGCCTGCTGGCTGTGTGACTTATCTTTCCAGCACCCACCCCACCCCCACCATCTGGAAAGTGGAGGGTACCCATGGGTGGGGCACCCCCAGTGGCCAGTCCTCTGCCCTGCCCACCATCTCACCTGCTGGTTAGTGAGAGCCATGAGCACGGGGGCAGCTTCTGAGACCCAGAGGTTCCCTGGGCACTAGTGAGGGAGAAATGCTGCCCTGTCCCTCCCCATCCTCCCCCATGGATCTGTGCCACTTTCATGAGTCTGAGCTGGAGTTCCCCACCCTTCTGTGCCAGCCGCCCCCACCTCCAACCCTGGGAGCCCCAACAGTCTGGAGTGGGTGAGGGTGGCTGTTGGGTCCCCAGATGGCAGGGAGCCAGTGGGCAGCAGTGGGGAGGGTCCTGGCAGAGCCTACTTTCCCCTGGGCCCAAGCAGCGTTGCAGGCAGGCTGTGCCTGTTTCCTTGTCTGCACAGTGGGCACATGATGCCCACTGCCCCCAAAATGACAGGCAAAGAGGAATTGGGGGTCAGGCTCAGCAGGCCCTAATTCTCGCCCTCAACCCCTTCCCAGCCTTTCTCTCTAACCCCATGGATTCATTGGGGGAGGGGGGAGAGACATGCACAGGATGTCCTCAGTGGTCCTCAGTGGGTCTACCTCTGCCTCTGCCCCACACCTCATCTGCTCTGCAAGACGGAGTGAGGCCACCCTGGAGCTCCGCCCAGAGGGGCAGACTGGGTCAGGGTGGGACTCTGGGCTGTCCACGGATCTTGACGTGCTGCGACACAAGGTGGGGACCCCCACCCCACATTCCCCACAGGAGAGGCTCGCCTCCCTAGGCCCCCTCTCCCTGGATTCTGAACCCCGACCAGACCTCGCTGTGACTCCTGCCCTCGGCCTCTGTGTCCCCGAGAACCACTTTTTGAGTCTTTTCAGAGGTGTTTTGGGGTCAGCTCTGGGTAGGTGCCAGACCGGGGCACCTGCTGGCTGCATGAGTCATGTCATTCCAGTGCCCACCTGAGCCCCACCATCTGGAAAGTGGAAGACACCCATGGGTGGGGCACCCCTAGTGGCCAGCCATCTGCCCTGCCCATCACCTCACCTGCTGCCACAGTGCCCTAGCCAGCTGGGAGCCATGAGCACAGGGACAGCTTCTGAGGGCCCAGAGGTGGACAGAGGTTCCCTGGGCAGAGCCTGCTGGGCCCCTAAGTGCCCACCCCTGCTCCTGAGCCCCTGCCCAGGGCCTCTCGCCAGCCCAGGTTCCCCTCCTCCAGCGAGCCCATGTTCAGGAAAGGCCACCCGGCAGCCAGTGGGGCAGGAATGTGGCGGCCGGCCTTGGGCCGGAGCCGGGGTAGACAGATAAGGGCGTCCCCTCTCCCCCTCACTCCACGCTGCCTCCCCCGCCCACTGCCTGTGGACTCGCAGCCCCAGACTCCCCACCTGGGAGGGGCAGTGGAGGGTGGCCAGAGTTTGACCCCTCACCTCCCTCAGCCACTGTCTCATCTGTTGCCACCCTTGATCTCTCATGTGGTTTGGACCCGCACCCCAGGACACCGGGACACAGAGAGGCGGGCGCCTGGGCCGGACACCCCACAACTGAAGGCAGTTTCAGTGGCAGGGCCAGTGGGCCATCTGCTACAGAGGCCTGGGATGAGGGGTCCCTGTGGAAGAGGACAGTTCCTGCCCCTTGAGCCCTCATCCTCACCTCTGCTCTGGGGCAGCTGCAGGACTCCTTGGGATCTGAGGGTTCCTGTCTGGAACCTGCTAGAGTTTCTGACACCCCAGCAGTCTTACCTCTAAGGACTCCCATCCTGGGCTTGGGGTGGTGGGGGACTTGGGGGACAGAGCCCGCAGACCCCCAGAACAGGCCCATGTTTCCACCCTAGTCCCCCCACTGACTGTCCCCCTTCAGCCAGACCCCACCCTGAAAGGAGAGGCGTCCCCACTCTGACGGCTGGCACCCTGGCCCCTGGGGCTGCCGGCTGGCCGAGCCCCCGGCAGCCCTCCCTCCCTCCCAGCCGCTGCCCGGCTGCCCCGCGCCGTCTCTGCCGGGCCTCTGGCGGGCGCAGGTTTCAGCTCTCGTGATAACTCGGAAAGTTGAACTGGCCCCATTACCTCGCCGTGATGGTTGGCGAGATACGGCCCGATAATGGGGGAGATAGGGGCGTCTCCGTGGCGCATGGCCCAGGCTCCGCTGCCATTAACATTCCCCACCAGCGATCCTCGCCTCTATCTCCTCTGTTCCCACTCCTCCCCAGATAAGGGTGGAAATTCTGACTTCATAGCTCACTGATTAAAGTGTCTGGATTTCTTGATAATACGCAGATAAATTATGTTTTTGAACAAGAAGGTAGGGAAGAGGGTGGGGAGGGTGGGGGCCTGGAGGGGAGTCATCGGCCATTGTCCCCACCCTTGCTGGCCTCCCCTGGCCCCGGGCCTAGCTGTGACCACAGCGTCTGGCCCACACCGGGGCCTCTGAGGGACAGTGGCCAGAGCTGCCTGCTGGTGGGGGCCGGCTGTGACAGTGATGTGGGAGGAGGGGGTCAGGCCTGGCTGGGCGGGAGGCTGGGCCCCAGGTCTGTGCCTCAGTTTCCTCATCTGTCAAACAGGCACGTGAGGCAGAGAACCCTCTTTTCCTGACCCTGCAGGGACTGTGCCTGGTGGAGCGTCCCCTTGCCTAGGTCCAGGGAACAGACTTTTCCCTTCCCCAAGTCCAGGTGGGAAGGGTAGGTCCTAGGAGCCCCAGCTTCCCGTCCAGAGGCAGGCGGGCCACCCTGCCCACAGCTCAGCCCCAGTGCTGCACTTGACAGGTAGCATCCTCTGAGACTCAGGTGCCTGCGTGGTGGCGTCTGTCTGGATAACGCCACCTCCTTCAGCTGATCAGAGATCAGTGCTGATGGGGAAACGCGCCCGGTTAGGGCTGCGCTAATCCCCTTGCTGAGGGACAGATGCCGCAGCCTGGGGGCCGCTGCACCCACAGAGGTGCACATCCGCAGACAGCAGGGGAGACTGCAGGCCAGAGGCCCTCCAGAGGGGCTGCCCCAGGCTCCTGGAGGGGACAGGCAGCTGACCAGCCACACCCCTGTTCCTGGGTTGTTGTTGTTTTTCAAGGACCCTTGAAAACTGAGCTTCTCTGGGGCCCCTTGGAGGTGCCTGGTGGGAACTCAGCAGCGAGGTTCCTGGGATGCTCCAGGGCACCCCGTAAATAACTGGAGAAGTACAAAGGTCATCCGGACCCCAGGGCAGCCCTCCCACCCATTGAGGGTCCAGGCTGCCGTCTGCGGTGTGGATCTGCACACCTGTCTTCCACGGAGCCTCTGGCATCGCTAGCAGCCTCTAACAGCCCAGCACCGACCAGCTCCGCCACCACGGCCCCCTCCCCAGCTAGCTTTAGTGCGTACTTGCTCCTTAGCAAGGTGGCTGTGCACTGAGCCGGCAGTTTGAAACCACCGGCTACTCTGTGGAGGAAGACGAGGCTGTCTGATCCCGCAGAGAGTGACCGTCTCGGAAACAAACCGCCTGTCGTGGAGGTCGCTGTGGGTGGGCAGGGACTGGACAGCCGTGGGTTTGGGTTCGGCACCTGTTCTCATGAAGGAACCTGGTGGCAGCATCAGGTACATGTTAGGCTGCTAGCTACAAGGTGCACGGTTCCATCCCCGGAGCCACTCCATGGGAGAAAGCTGAGGCTATCTGCTCCCTGAAAGAGTTACGGCCTCAGAACCCCCCAGAGGCAGATCTGCTGTGGGGGCACTGTGAGTGGGGTGGACTCTGTGGCCGTGCCTTTGCTTGGGTTTGGATTTGGGTTTGGATGTGACCCCCATCAGCCAGTGGCCCATGTCTGGGTGCATCTGCAGCTGTGAACCACCCATCACTGCCACCTCCCACAGAGGGCCTATTTCCTGTGGTCCCCAGGAGTCACACCTCAGGAGACACCCCCTCCCCCTTGTCACCTGGGCGATTGAGTAGGTGGGGCAGGGAGAATCCTCCAGGCCAAGTAAGGGGACAGGGGGAGGGCTCTCAGGCACTTCCTGTCCTGAGCCTCCCTTGCTCCGTGTCCATGAGCCTCCCTTGCTCCGTGGACACGGACACGCTGAGAGGCACCGCAGCTCTGCAGTCCGGCTGCCTGTGGGGCATGCATGCCACCCAGGTAGCCATGGCTGTGAGCTGCTGAGCTCGGGCCATTCGTCCCGACATAATCATCACCCGGCCCCACCCCTTACGCTGTCTGCTGGGAATCAGCCAGCCCACCCTGCATCCTGTCACCTGGAAGCTGGGGTCCCTACTCAGGGGGCGGGGTCTTGCTTCATAAGGAAGGACGGGAGGCCCCACAGCGAGGCCTGGACCCCAGCCTTCCAACTTCCCCACCATCGTGCCCCTGCAGTGGAGTGCTGGATGCAGGGCAGAGTCAAACTGAGATCTGAAGAGGGAGAATGGGCAGGAATGGGTGCACCCCATCCCCCTTCTCTCCCACCCACTCCTACCCCACAAAGCAGGACCAGCTGCCTGGCTGTTCCTGGCCTCTTCAGTGGGCCCACCTGCCACTCCTGGGAGGTTTGTTGTTCTTCCTTGTCACCTCCCCTGCGACCCCCCCCCCCCACAAGCCAGAGGAAGGGAACGTGGGTTTGGCTGTGTGTTTCTGGTCAGTGCCTCACTCTGGCAGAACCTCCATGGTGAGGGGTGGGTGAGGGAGAGAGAGAGGGAGAGAGAGGAAGAGAGGGAGAGAGAGCCTGTGGGGCTGGCCAGGCCTCCCAGGACCAGGACCACCCTCTCTGCTTGCCCCAGCCCACTCCCTCCACCTGGGCCCCGGATGCCCCTGCCCCCTGGGCCACCCCCAGTCTCGCCACCAACCCCTCTCCCCACAGCAGACCTGCCCACCAGTGGGGCATCAGCAGCTTCCCTGCAGACCATACCCCATGTCCAGGGACCCCTCACTCTGGCAAACACTGAGAGGAGCATGCAAATGCAGGGGTCTTGATGCCCAGGGATGGACTGGGCTGAGATGCCCAGTGCAAGCTTTGCAGAGGGGCGGGGACTTCTCCTGGGAAGCCTTGAAGGGCCTCGGGGGCCACTGGCCTTGCCCCTGCTTGCAGGGCCCCCAGGCTGGAAACCAGGGATGACCAGGCTACTTCACAAAGCCCAGACCCCTATGGACTGTCACCCTGTCCCCAGATGGGAGCCCCACATTCAAATGGGACTGGCCTGCTGGAAGGGCCTGCCCATCTAGCCAATCCGCCCCCCCCCCCCCAGATTGGCCTCCCTAGACCCTCATCCTGTTGTCCCCTGGCCACTGCCACTCCCTGGGCCTCTGCTTCCCCCCTGCCTGGGTAGGAACCTGGGGTCAGCAGACTTCCTGCACTATAGCTCTGAGATGGAAGGAGGTGCCGGGGGTGGGGTTTCGAGACCCGCCTAAGAGTGTCGTGTCCTTCGTGGGCGCCCAGCAGCCCAGTCTGGGCCCCCGGGGGCCAAGGTGGGAAGCCAGCTCCGTGTGGGTGAGTTTCAGACCTGCCTCAGTGGAAACATTGGAGGGGGGTGGGCTGAGGTCTCTAGAGAGGAAACTGGGGCGGGGAGTGCATGTGGTGGGGGGGAGCCCCAGAGTGCAAGGATGGGGGTAGTGACAGCCAGGAGGCTGGGGTGTGCCACCAGTCAGAGCCCCTGGGCCCGGAGCCGTGCTGGGCACATAGCAGGGACTCCACGAACACTGGAGAGTGGGGTTCTGGGGCTGCACTCCTGGCCTCTGCGACGCCTGCCTGCGTGGGGGGACTGGGCGGGACTTTGAGGAGACCCTGTGTCTTTGCCGCTTGTTTCTCCAAACCCGAGCTGGGCACCGGTTGTGTGCTTGGCCCTGGACCGGGGCCTGGGGCCTTCAGAGCTCCAGCTTTGGGGTCAGGCAAGAATGGATACAAGGAAGAAGTGGGGAACCCCCAGGGGACCTGCTTTAGTTGGGGAGGGTCCAGGAAACAGCTCAGCAGAGACATGAAGTGAAGTTTGGGACTGGCCAAGGGCACCAAACCAAAAATAAACCCCATCAGCGATGCTGATGCCCAGGGCCGAGCTGCCCCCCCTTGTGGGTTCCCAAGACGGCACTCTTTAGAGGACGGGAAAGCCTCCTCTGGCCAGGGAGGAAGCGGGTGGTTTTGAACTGCCAACCCTGTGCATCACAGCCCACGTGTAAGCCTGTGCATGAGAGGGGCCAGTGTCTGTGCTCGCCAGCAAAACCCACCCTTGGTCTGGCCCGTGGAGGCCAGCACCTCCTTCAGTGTCTAGGTCATCCGACCGCCCAGTGCCTGCTTCAGCCGGAGGGGTTGTCGGCAGCCTCAAGGGGCCAGAGTCGAGGAGGGGTGAGGGTGAACTGGGACCTGGGAGAGCCACCTGCTTCCTGCCCCCCTGCAGGGCGCCTTTGGGGCGCTGAACTTCACAGCTCCTCCCTCCTTTGGTACTGATTCTTCCTCTCCACCTACGGTATCCTGCCCGCCTGCTGCTGGGCCTTCAGGTCAAAATGACACCCCTGCCTCCCACCGCCTGGTCTGCTGGGCCCACGTTCTCAGCCACGGGCTACAGACCAGAGGGACCTCACTGCCAATGCTGGCCTGACAGCCTGGGGCAAACAACCCCATGGGGTCCCCCGGTCCTCTCAGCCTGGCCGGTCACTCACACACCCCTGCAGGCGCCTCCAAGAGGCCTGTGGTGCTGGGCGTTACTTGAGGGCCTGCTCGTCCAGAGGTGGATAGTTCAAACCCACCTGCGCTCTGCCTCAGGATGGAAAGACGGACAGTCTCCGGGCTGCAGCACTGTGGCCACTGAGTGTCTGCTGGGAGGGTGAGGAGCCAGGAGACTGGGCACCCCAGGATGCTCATCTGCTCAATGGGGCCCCAGTGAATTTGCTGCTGGGACCCAGGCCACACACACCAGGGTCAGAGGCTACCAAGGGTGTGACCAACCCGTCTGTCCCTATACAGTGGCCCTGGGGTGAGGGGGTGTCCAGGATCGTGGCTACAGGCCTGGGCGCGGAAGTTACATAGACTTGGTCACTCCACCCCGTGGTGTGCCTGTGCCTGTGACATCCCCTTCTGGGAGCACCAGGGCCCTGGTTCCACACTCGAGAAGCAAACCGGAGATGCAGGCTCTCGGGACCTCAGGCTCTTCAGGACGTGGGGGCAGGAGGGTCCATCTCACGGGGCCAGGCCTCCCCTGGACACCAGCCAGGGCCGGACAGCACTGGCCTCCGCTTGCACCCACTCTCTCCCTCCCCCGCCCCCTGCTCCCGCCCTCCATTCGAATGGCCTGGTACCAAGGGCCTCACGCCTCCGTGGACGGCTCTATCCGCCATCCAGTGTCACCCATCTGTGAGAGTGGCTCCCGGCCCCCACTCCAGCCGCCACCGCTGCCCCAGCACCGTGGCCTTGCTGCCCCTGCCACCCTGGGGGGCCCCACACTCACCCTACTGGCCCTATCTCAGAACCCCCTGGGCGCCTTTCGGCCCAGGGCAGGCTGGGAGTGGCCCGGCGGGGAGGTGGCGCCAAGTACGCCTTGATAAAGTCCCCCAGCTCGGCCAGCTGACAGCGGAGTCCCGGCCCGCCCGTGAGGGGATGTGGATTTGGCAGACCTGCCGCTCCCACTGAAACCAATCTCTGCCTCCAAAGCTGTCTCTCGAGGCCCTTGGGGCCAGGAGGGTGAGGCGCTCCAGCCTGGGAGCCCAGAGCTGGCCTGGGCGCTAGGGAGGACTGCCCGGAGGCGGTGGCAGGGAGCCATGGGTAATCCTGGCGCCCTGCTGGGCACTAATGCTGGGTCGCTGGCCTTCTCGGGTGTCCAGAACACACCACTGGGGGGAGGGGGTGCTGGAGATTTCACACCGGCCCTTCCTGCAACTGCTGCTTAGCCTCACCTTAGAGGTAGCCGCCTCCAGGAAGCCCTCACTGACCATCCACTGAAGGTCCGTCCTCCTGCCTGGTTCAGACAGCGCCACTGTTTGTGGGCAGTGCCCCATGCCCACATACCTTGCAGTTGGACCAGCCACCTGGATGAATAGTCCCTCGCTTGTGGGCTCAGCTGGTGCCCCTGTCCCCTGCACAAGCTGGTTTTCCTGTGTCCATTGCCCGTGGGCAGAGCCAGGTCTGTCCGGTGCCAAGTTGAGGGCCGTCAGCTGGCTGACCCACCACTCCTGCCCAGCTCTGGGGGCCCCAGTCTCATTGCAGCCCCTCATTTTCTTATCTGTGTGACGAGGGGCCTTCGTTCGGGCTGGGCCCGAGGGGGCAACTGTTGCTGGAGGAAGGGGCACAGATGGGGGCCTGGAGGGGACGAGCTGATCAAGACCACACCACTGCCAAACTGCCCTGAGGGGTGGGGGGTGTTCAGCAAGGAGTCAGGCACAGCCCCATGATGGGGGCCTGGCAGGAGCAGCGTGGGAAACCAGGAAGTCAGGCTGAGGAGAGAGGCCAAGGGCTGCAGTTGGGGTGCTCATGAACGGGGCATCTTGGTCCCCATCTGTGCAGTGGGCACACCTGCAAGCGGTCTGCAGGATTTCATGCACAGAGGGCAGGTCTTGTTCCCAGTTAGGATGACCAAGGTCGCTGTCACTGTTTGCCACTGGGGGTCCTTGCATGGAAGGCAGCAGCTGCCGTAGCCCCAGGGGGGCCAGCACCGACCACAGGCTGGGCATGGCCGTGGTATAGGGAGGGGGAGCCCCGAATTCCGCCGTCGGTTACTGGGCCAGCCGCAGGAGGAAGTGGCTGGGGCTGGTGCTGGGATATGAGTGGGGACCCCTCCCGGGCCCTGTGCCCTATCTCCCCACATCTCATCCTCCCAGTCTGAAGCCCCAAACCCACCCGGGCCCAGATGCCCCAAGGCGGAGCTGGCCTCGCTTATCTGGGCACCAGGGGCAGCCCTCTGTGGGCACCCCTGATAACCCCCAGCTCAGACCTAGGCCGAGGCCCTATGGCCCCACCCCTGTCCCTGCTCTGTGACCTGGGGCAGCTCCAGCCCCAGCCAGACTCAAGCCAGACTATGAACAGCCTGTTCCCAAGCCCCACCTCCCCTGCCTCCTACACCCCCTTTTGTCGTCCTGCCCCTCCTGTCCTCCGTGCTGACCAAGTGCCCTCTGCAGGAGACTCAGCAGGGACATAGGGGACAGTGGTCCACATCACCACCGTGGTCAGGCCAGTCGTGGGGCTGGGCCCTAGTACCGGGTGTTAGGGTTTAGAGGGGCCAGGACAGCCTCCTGGGAGGACACAGTTGAGATACTTGAAGGGGGCTGGCAAGTGGGTACCGGGGAGTCATCTGAGCCAAAGCAGAACAGTGAGGGGCCAGGGGTGAGGGGCCAGGGCAGGCCTGCGCTTTGCTGGGCCCTGTGGCCCCCGGGGAGGACTGAGCTTTGCTCCTGTGCAACAGGGAGCCAGGCAGGCAGCAGAGGGCAGTCTGAGAGGGGAGCCCGTGGGGACGGTCGGCAGGCAGGGGACACAGGGGAGAGCTGGTGGTGGCAAGGGCTTCCCCAGGGCAACGGCATCTCACAGGGGCCCCAGGGAGGGAGAACTGGGGGACGGCATCTGGGTCCTGAGAGACAGTACTCAAACTCACAGGCAGAAGATGCTGGGCCCACAGCGGTAGGGTCCCCAGTTGGTTCCCCACGCCAGTCAGTCTGAGAAAGGGGCTGCAGGAGAGGGGGGGGGTGCTCTGGACCCAGAGCTGGGGAAATGACATGGCTGGCCTCGTGTGGTCAGGTCCGAGTGCTTCCTGGCTCAGGGGCATTGCTGGGAGGGAGATGTCTGTGTGAGGTTCCCCCAATTGGGCTCCCTGTCACCCCCACACCCGTGTTTCCAATAAGCACGTGCCTCTGAGCAGCTGAACAACAGGCCGAGCGACACTTGGAAGGGTGGGCTGGTGGACGCCGGCCAGCCTTGGGAGCCTGGTGTCAGAGGCCCACTGCCTGCAGTGGCCACCTGCTGGGCCACAAGGACCTGACGCTCTTCCTGGTCATCCTCACAAGGGCCTCGGGGTGGGGGCTGGTTAGTGCTCTCTGTAGGACAGCCAAGGTCGCCGGCAAACCCCCCTTTCCCCCCACCCTGGGCCTGACCTCGTCCACGCTGGATGTCTGTCTCACCCCTGGAGCCCGGCCTTGTCAGGGCACAGAGCGTAGCAGCCATCATGGGGGCCGGGGGGAGAAGGTGGGAGGCACAGCGTGGAGAATCAGGGCTAAGGGGGATATAGCCAAACCCCCTCCTGCGCTGACCCACAAAGGTCCAGTCGCCCAGCCCCACCGCTCTCTCCTCTGCTCCCAGTTCCTCTCAAGTGCTTGAACGGGGAGGGGGGTGCACTCCCACAGTCTCTCCCCAGCCCCCTCTTGGTGGTCTCCATGTTGTGGCAGGGGCTGACCAGGAGCTGGTGGGCATGGGCAGGGGGGCCAGGACGCAGGCTCTGGAGTCTGCGCACACACACCCCAGTCCTTTGTCGAGTTGGGGCTGCGTCAGAGTGACTGCCTTTCCTTGGGGGACTGCACAGATACAACGCGGGGCTTCCCAGGCCTGCACCCTGGCATGCTTCAGGCCAAGTCTTTCCCAGCCCCCGCTTCCTGGTGGATGTGACGGGTGTGAGGCCATGGGCCCCTCCCTTCCAGCACCGAGAACCCGCAGCCACGGCCAGCCTCAGAGTGGCTTTGATCCCCTAGTTCCCAACCCAAACGCCCTGCTGTCACATACCCTCCAGCCAGAGACAAACTGCTCCTGGGGGGGTTCCGAGACCCCCAAAGTCAGTGGGTCTCAGCCTTCCTCATGCCGCGACCCCTTAATATAGGTCCTCGTGTTGTGGGGACCCCCAACCATAACATTTTTATTTTCGTTGCTGCTTTGTCATTGTCATTTTGCTACAGTGGTGAATCGTCATGTAAATATCTGATATGCGGGATGTATTTCCATTGTTGCAAATTGAACATAATTAAAGCCTAGTGATGAATCACAAAAACAGTATGTAATTATATGTGGTGAAATATTTATTTCTAATGACAAATAAATGAAATGTTGTCTGGAAGCAGGGCGTAGCATGGGTAACAGTCTTCACGCTGGGTCCTCGGATGTGGGGGTATCTGCATGTGGACGGAGAGGAGTGGTGTCTCAGTTCCTAAAACGGTCAGAAATAGGTGAGCCCTGTGAAAGGCCATCAACCCCCAGAGGGGCCTCAGCCCACAGGTGGGAGCCGCTGCCCTGAGTCCTTGCACAGCCTCGTCTTTCTCCTAAAGAACAATTGGTGGGCTCGGATGCTGCCGTGCTGCTAGCAGCTCTGGCCCAACCCATTTGTCACCTGGGCTCCGCGGATTTCTGGGACAAGAACCCAGTTCATCACCTTCTCCCCCGCATGTTGCTCCCGCCGCCGCCCCACGCGTCAGTCCTGCCAGGTACCCCGTGGCCCCGTGGGGTGGAGACGCTTTGGCCTTGGCCGCTCTATGCCTCCTGGATGTGCCCCTACTCTGCGCCCCCAAATCCACCCTGCCCTTGGGCTGCCGTCACTTAGGCCTGGAGGCTGTCCCCAAGCAGAGGCTGCAGGGCTGGGTGGGTGCCCTGTCTGGGCTTCAGTCTCCCCACCCTTCATGGCTCCGCTGGGCCTCTCTGGGCAGCTCTTCTGCCTGGGACAGGGGCAGTGCAGCAGAGGCCCCCAGGCCCACCACCGTGGCTCCCACACTGGCTCCTAGAGAAAAGGGCCTGTCCTCACTGCCACCTGTGCCCACCGTGGCCCAAGCTGCCCTCGCCTGCTCAGTGGGAAAGTCTGAACCTGTTGCTGTTTTCTCTCTGTTATCAGGGCCTTATCTGGTGCTGGGGCCAGGGTCTCACCTGGCAGGGAGTGTGCCCACCTGCCCAGGGCCCACTGCCCAGGGCCAGCCAGGAGAGCACTCCTCGGGTGAGGGGCAGCCTGCCTGCCTGGGCTGGGCCCTGGAACCCCACCTCCACTCCTCTCCCAGTCTGTGCTCCCTCCCTGCCTCCGCCCCCCCCCCCCCCCCCCCCCCCCCCCCCCCCCCCCCCCCCCCCCCCCCCCCCCCCCCGCCGTCCAATGCTTGCTCTCCACCCACCCCTACAGGGGCACCTGCTGGAGCTGGTCAACACGCCATCACCTGTGACCAAGGCCTCGGCTGAGCGGTGTGTGAATGAGGAATGGGCAGTAATGAAAGATAGGCCTAACAGGGCGGGGGCGGGGCCCCAGGTGGGCCTGAGCTGTAGGAGGCTGGGATGTGGGGGCTGCATTCACTCACAGGGAGGGAGACAGGGTGCCTCTGCCCTTGGTGGGGCGGCGCAGTGACCTGTCTGACGGGGGCCAGCTTGTGGGTGGCAGCCCACGTGCACAGCCAGGAGGGCCGGGAGGGGGCTCCCCAGGCCTTGGGGCGCCCTGGCCAGTGCTCCAAGCTGCCATCCTCTCTGCTGGCAGTCTTGGGAAGCCCTCCCTCATTCAGGCCATCCACAAGGGGCCCCCCACTGCCTCCACTCAGAGCCAGAGGGAGTCGGGGTCCCCCCGCCCCACCGAGCTGCCTTGTAATTCCGTTTTAAACCATGAAAAAAGGGAGTTGATGAAATCCCGCTATCAGCGCTGAGCCAATATGCAAACTATCTCACCCCCAATCAAATAGCTATTATGTTTTCATTTCTATTTCGGCGTCTGGCTTAATGAGCAGGGGACGCGTTGGGTGTCTGCTCGACCTGATAACTGAGGGGCCCGGGGCACCGGGGGCCATGCCCAGCTCAGCCTGGGCCAGCCCGGCCGGACGAGGAGTCTGCGGGCTCCGGGGGGCACATGGGGGAGAGGCGTGTCTGGAAGAGCCCTCTGTCCTCCTGTCCCAAGTCCTGCCCATACCTCCGCTTCCTCCTCTGCAGAGTGGGTATGCCTCGGACCTCCCCTGGGGGCCTCAGGGTATCCAAGGAGGCATGGTCTGCCATGAACCCATCCACTCCGCTGCTCCTCTTGCCAACCTGCCCTTCCCTGTGTGCTGGGACCCTCTGAGGGCCATGGCCTGCCTGCAGAGGCTGGGCCCAGGGCCCATCATTCTGAGCTTGATAACAAACCCCTACTCCCTGGTCCATCTGCCATGTGCCGCACCCAGGGGCAGCCCCTGGAGCGGACCCAGACCACACAGCCCCCGTGTTTCTGTTTGTGGAAAGGACACTTGGACCCTGGAGAGTAAAGACATGCAGTCGGCTCATCTGCCTGCATGGCTGTGGACTGGCCCAGCTAGCTGGCTGTAGGGGTCTCTGGACAGAAGCTGGAGAGGGCAGGAATAGGGATCTGCCTGAGCACATCATCACAAAATCCTCCCTGGTCTGGGGGGACCGGGGTGCATGAGGCGGTGTGCTGGCAGCTAATACGTGGACTTGTGTGGTGGGAGCCCTCCGGCCCCTCCCAGGCATGGCACAGTGAGCGCATGCCGGCTGGCACTTGTCTCCTGCTTTATCGGCACTGTAATCGTACCAGAGCGGAGTGACGGCATCAGAATAAATTGCCGCGCAGCCCAGGGGCCACGTTCTCCACGCTCTTGTGATTGCTGCTCCCCCACACGCCTGCCCCAGGCCAGCTCCCTGGGTGGGCACCTCAAGCCGCCACCCCCCTCCAGGGGTCTCAGCTGGCAGACAGGGTGTCTGCTGCAGGGCCCAACACTGCCCAGCCTGCAGGGACCCTGTCGGCGATGGCCATGTCCCCATTTCCCGGACCAGATGGGGAGGCCAGTCAGGAGGCGATGTGCCGTGCTTGTCCACAGCCAGGAGAGCCCGGGCAACAGCGAGGTGATGTCACTGTGTCCCACCTGCCGCAGGAACACCAACCTGACAGGTGGATTAGACCCTCAGGTTGTGGCTGGAGCACCCTCTCTCTGCCTGAGACCCCCCGTGCCGTCCGCCACGTGCCCCGACCACCCTCCCAGGACTCTTTACTCCGGCTGGACCTTTCCGCTGGTCCCTTCTCAGCCCTCCCCATCAGGACCCCCTGGGTTGCCTACCCCCACCCCACCTCCCACACCCCCACCAGAGCTTTCCTCCTATATTGCTGTTGGGGGGGGGGACCACTCTGTTTCTCGACACACTCGACGTGTGTGTGTGTGTGTGTGTGTGTGTGTGTGTGTGTGTGTGTGTGTGTGAGAGTGAGAGAGACTTGGCGTGCGTGTGTGTGTGTGACTTGGAAGCCTCCCTGTGTCCTGGACTCGGGGGTCAGTGCACAGAGCCACAGGCACTGTCTGGCCCTGCACCACCCCAGGATCTAGCCGAGAAGGGCACCCCAGGCCCTCGGCCATCACAGGCCTTGGCACCAGGACTCAGGGACATAGTCCCAGCTCACCGGGCACTGCAGGGGCTTCCTGCACAGGACACTTCTCTGTGCGTCCACAGCTGGTGGGAGGTGCCATCAGCACCCCTTGGCCGTGCAGGCAGAACACTGATGAGCCCCATTCTCATCGAGCCCCCCCATCAGGGTGCTGGGGGTGTCCTGAGCTGAGCGGTGTGGTCCCACAGCACCTCATGCGTTCCCCCCACCCCTGTACCTGCAGGGTCCTTCGGAGACATGGAGGCCGGAGAGGAGGTGCAGGCCGAGGACTTGGGCCTCACCAAGAGGGAGTCCCCAGCACCCGAGCCCATGGGGGAGCCGGAGCCCCCGAGCCCTTCCAGTAGAGGTGAGTCATGACCTCCCCAGGCACCCCCCTCTCACCCAGGGCCTCCTCTTTCCACATCTGTCAACTAAGTGCCGGTGGGGCCAGAGGGCCCCTAGTGATCCCAGGAGTCGCCAGAGGCGGATGGGCACACCCTTCTCCAGTGGGTCCAGGAAATCCAGTCCTGGGGTGGGGTAGAAGGAGCTCTGGTGGTGCTGTGAGTTAAGCTAGCCAGAGGTCAGCAGTTCAAACCCACCGGCGGCTTCTCAGGAGACAGATGAGGCTGTCTGCTGCCAGGAGAGACTGATCCTCTCTGGAACCCCAGAGTGGAGTTCCCCCGTCCCAGAGGGCCACTGGAATAGATTAGGGAACTAGGGAGGGTGGCCCTCCTCGGGGCCTCCTGTCAGCCTCAGCCCCTGGGGTTCTCTGCACGGCATCATCACCTCCTCCCAGGCCCAGGGAGCTCACCGCCTTGCCCATGGTCACCCAAGAGTCTGCCTGGGGTTGCCATCTGTGGCCTGAGCCCCTTGGGGCCTTGGGGCTGCAGCAGGACCCACAGGTCTGCTGAGCCCAAGGCCCCCGGGGGTCTCACTGAGGTGGGTCACCAGACGATCCAAATGTGACTGAGTGCAGGGAGGCAGGTGGCATCTGCCCAGCCAGCCCACAGCCCAAATTGCCCCTCAGCCCAGTCAGCATAGGGACTGAGCACAGAAGGACCCTGGAGTGGACACGGTGGGGTCAGGAATGTGGGCCGGGGCCCTTGGAGGGAGGACTGGGATGATCACTTGCAAGGGCCCTGAGCGGACGGACAGACAGCAAGACGGGCTGAAGACTCGCAGGATCTGATTCCCCCTTGGCGTGCACTCAGCGCTCGGGTTCCCCTGGGGAGCCCCCAGACCCCGGAAGCCCATGGCTTTACACATGCTGCCTGCAGGCCAGGCGTGGAGAGGCGGGAGAGGGAGGTCAGCACAGGCTGCCTCCTGCTTTCTTACTCCTGGGCAGGGAAAGGTGGAGCTAGGGATGGGGCCGTGGGGCACTACTGCTCCAGACCAGCAAGTGGACAGTCCAAGTTGGCCTTGCTCCCAGGTCCCCGTCACTGGGGCTGGCCTCACTGGCCCGGTCCAGCAGCCTCACAGATGGGGTCGCTGAGGCCCCAACCAACGAGAATAAGGGGGTGTCATCAGGGCGGGGACTCAGGCCCAGGACACCCTCCCACCCAGGGCGACTGGTCAGGTCCTGGCGTCCTGGGCCTGCTGCCCAGGGCTCGGGTGACTGCCTGGCGTCCTGGTTCCTTCTGTCACCACGTCATCTCCTGTGCCACCCCACCGAGTCTCTGGGTCCCTTATCACCACACATCATTAATATTAGGAGCTGCCCGGCAGGCGGGGGCTGGGCGGGGCTCGGGCTCCCGGCTGGAGGTGGACTCTGCCCCAGCCGCTTATCTCGGGGGGAGCGGGTTTCTGGGGGCGGGCTGGGAGCCACAGCACCAGTGGGGCTGTACCTGGCACAGGCGGTGATGATAAAGCTCCGATGGGCCTGATAAGGCGGAGTGGGGGCATTGCTGTGCCCGGGCGGGCCCAGCCGGCTCCCGTTCAGAGACTGGGGCTCCGGTGCCTCTTTGATTTATAGCCAAAAATAATAGGACTTTTATACTCTGCGTGATTGATTTATTTGATGTTAATCGCAGCCCTTATCGCCCGTATTAATAATCTGCCGTGTGCGTGACGTCACCAAGGGGGGGGCTCTCTGGGGTGCGCATCGATTGGGGGCCTGTGCTGGTTATCAGGCCTGGCTGGGAAGCAAATATGCCCTTTGGGCCGGTGGGGGGCCGAGGGCGGGGGAACCGGCCGGTGCGGCAGTGGGGTGGACCCGTCTGTCCAGGCCTCTAATTATTAACAGCAGCCGGAATCGCAGCTGTTAATGAGAAGCGGGGTGCTAAACGGTAAGAGAAAGCCTGGGGGGGGGGGGTCTGACCTCCCCCGCCCCCTCCCCTCCCACCAGCTGGAGCCCAGAACCAGGAGGTGGGGCAGGCGAGGGGCCTCTGCCCGGGGAGCGGGGCCGGAGTGACACGTGGTGCTTTCTCCCTGCAGACTCAGAGCCACCCCCACCCCCACAGCCACACCCTACGCCCCCAGAAGGCCCCGGGGACATGGAGGGGCAGGAGACGGAGACTCGGCCAGAGGAGGCCTCAGACAGCACCTGGAGCGGACCAGGTAATGCAGGCGGTGGGCTGGTCGTCCAGCTCGCTGGTGGGCACCTGCTTGGCCCGCACGTGGCAGGGCTGCTGCAGACAGGTGTGCAGGTCCTGTGGGAGCAGGCAGGTGGCGGGAAAGGCTGTAGCAGGTGACGCAGCCGGAACAAAGGCACCCTGGAGGAGGACGTGTCACGCCACCCAGCCTGCGGCCCGTCAGGACACGTGGGGAGGCCCTGCCCAGCGATCCTCTGTCCCTGCCCCTCACCCCCTACTGGACACCCATCCACCCCTCGCCGCCTCTCAGGATTTGCATGGACCTTCCACTGTCTCCTTATCATAATTAACCAGGAACCTCGCTCCTGCGGTTGCTGGCCCAGGATGTGGTGGCAGCCCAGCCCAGCCGCGGTGGCCCTTGGGTGGAGGGCACACGGAGGTGGGCAGTGGGCCCGCAGGGAGGGGATGCAGCACACACTGACAGACTCCCTGCGGTGCACAGGCATGCAGCCCCCGGGGAGCGTGCCTACGTGTGACTTAGCGAAAGACAAACAAGGTTCGGGAGGCCTGATGGAACGCAGGGATCCCGCTTCTCTGGGGACCCCAGGAGACCCAGGTGGGAAGGGAGCACATGGGCTCCTGACAGCTCCTCTTCCAGAGGCTTACGGCTCAGCGGAGCACCCAGTGCCGGCATCAATTAGTGATGCCTGCCGCAGACACCCCAGGTGGCTCCCCACTGTCCCAGCACAGCCCAATTCCACAGTGGCCAGGAGGGAGTCTGAGGACCAGGACGGCTGTCCCCACTCAGCTGCTCCAACCTAGGCAGGAATGAGACAGCCTCCAGTGGACAGACCAGCTGTGGGGAGAGCATGCTGGCTACCCTCACACCCCAGAGACCCCCTACCTGGAGGAGGGCCCAGGCAGTGCTGGAGGAGGCTGGAGCGTGGTCCACTGTGGGTCTATTGAGGGCTGGCTTGGTGGGGAGGTGGCAGTGGCTGTGCCATTCAGCCACAAGGCCCTGTGACCCTGTTTACAGATGGGGAGTGAGCCCCAGCTGCAGAAAGGCTGGGCCGAGGTGGGGGCTGGGAGCTTCCCTTCCAGGCCGGGAGGACAGGGATTTCTGAGTCGTGGGCACGATGGACTGATAGCAGCAGCCCGCCAACCGCCACGTTGCCTATCAGGCCCCCACAGGCCCCATATCACCCCCGGGACTGTGGAGGCTTATCTCAGAGGGCTGCCCAGGCTGGTGGGGCACAGGGCTCTGGGGCCGCACAGGGTCAGTGGCTGAGAGGACAATGACCACTGTGACCAGAGGTGTGCAGGGGCTCAGTCTCAGCTGCCCTCTAGCCCTATCTCTCTCTCTCTCTCTCTCTCTCTCTCTCTCTCTCTCTCTCTCTCTCTCTCCCTCTCTG
>PVJH01018739.1:0-34416 GCA_004026705.1 Nesogale talazaci
TAGTGCAGGGTGGTGTAGTGCAGTGGTTCCGGTCCCTGAGCTCCCGTGTGGGTGGAGGAGGCCAGCACAGTCCCTGTTCAGCCCGTGAGGTCAGAGCTGGTGTGTGCGTCCGGGTAGACTAGAGAAACAACTTCGTAAACATGCATATGGGTATAAGGGAGAGGTTTATATACAAGAGGAATGGAACATTGAGAAAGCATCCCAGCCCAGTCCAGTCCAAGGTCACAAGTCCGATATTAGCCCACATGTCCGATACCAGTCTATAAAGTCTCCTTCTGACTCGCAAAGCACGTGCAATGACACCAGGACAACCACAGGCCAGTGAGTGCAGAGTCTTGTGTATCTAGTGACAGTAGAAACATCTCAGTGCTGGCAGGGGTCTCCCCGTGGCCTCCCAAGCATCTCAGCGCTGGCAGGAGTCTTCATGTGGCTTCTCCAGCCCCAGAGGTTTGGCTCCATCAGGGCAAGCCCATGTGGCCTCTTCTCTGGCTCCTCCATTCTCCAAGAATCAGGATTGATCAGCATGCTGTCATAAAGTGACCAGATTTTAAGCGGGACACCTTTGACCATTGGTTGGGAGGGGAGGTGTTCTTGATTAAAAATTTTGTCTACATGGAGCAACAAAAATTTTCATAGAAGGGCTGAGCCCCGGTGGCGTAGTGGTTGTGCGCGGGACTGCAGCCCATTGGGTTGGAGGTTCGATTCCAGCTCCCAGGAGCAAAGGCTGGCCTCCTATTCCCACCACCTGAGGGCAGTGATGTCTAAAAAAATAAATAAATAAATAAAAATTAAAAAAAATTTTCATAGAAGCTGAGCCTCAATGGCCTAGTGGTTGTGTGTGGGACTGTGGCCCACAGGGTTGACAGTTCAAATCCAGCAACAGCTCTCTCTGGAGGAAGGCTGGGCTTCCTACTCCCACCAGGGCAGTGATGCCCCCCCCAAAAAATAATTTCATAGAATGAAAAAATAGTATTGTAATATAGTTACTTAATTTTAAAATGCCGCAGGACATGTTAAATTGTTAAAAGCGGGACATCTGGTCACTTTATGCTGTCATCTCGTCTTGTCAGTAGTTCATTGTCTCAGAGACTCAAGTCTCTCTTCTCCAATTGGGAAATACCGCAAGACTTCCCAGAATTCTCAGGAGAAAGCCATGGCCACACAGAGGCCTCACTGGCTATCTCCAGATTGACAGACTAGACTCCATCCCTAGACTCCCAATCCTGAAATTGACATGAGTACATGACAGCCACAGCCGGGCCCAGGGAAGCCCTGCGGGGTAGGTCGTTCCCACTGGGACAAGGACGCAGCTGAGCCCCCGACAGGGCCCCGGCGCTGACAGGATGCCCTCTGTCCCCAGTGCTGTGTGGCCCCCCTCCAGTAGTCGAGAACGCCTCACTCGTCGGCGCTCACAAGGCCAAGTACAATGTCCACGCCACTGTCCGCTACCAGTGCGACGAAGGGTTTGCGCAGCACCACGTGGCCTCCATCCGGTGCCGGGGCAACGGCAAGTGGGATAGGCCCCAGATCGTCTGCACCAAACGTGAGCGCCCCACCCCCCAGGCTCCCCCCACCGTTTCCAACCACTTCGTGCCAACTGCCATCCAGCTCACCCCCAACTCCGCTCTCCACCCCGTGGTGCACCATGGGAGGCCACCTGGCTAGCCCTGCACCAGGGCGGGTCTGATCTCGGGGTGCATGGGGCTTGCCCTGGCGGTGTTCAAAAAGTCTGCAGACTTTTCTTCCTGGGGCAGTTCAGCCCACTGACACCTGAGGGCGGGCGTCATAGCAACAGACACAGCCTCCACCGACAGCCGGGGGTGGGGTGGGGTGGAGGGGCTCCGAGGACAGGGAAACAATCCCCACCGCAGCTCTGTGTCTTGGGCAATGCAGTGAGCCCACGCCCCTGGCCCTGCAGCCTTGCCGGTAGCCCGGCCTTTCTTCCACGTTCCCTCCCCATCTCACCACGTGTCGCCCTGCCCCTGCCCTCCCTCGCCCCCTTACAGCCAGGCGGTCCCATCGGATGCGGCGCCACCACCACCACCACCAGCACCACCACCAGCACCGCCGCCACAAACCGGGCAAGGAGCGCAGGAAACACAAGCAGCACCCGGCCGAGGACTGGGAGAAGGAAGAAGGGAATTTCTGCTGAGAAGCCCCCGGCCGGAGGCGGCACGGTCACTCTCCCACACCTCCGCTGGAGCCTTCCCCTGGGGAGCGGAAGCCCTGAGAGAATCGAGAGGGGCTCCCCCACCCTGCCCCACCCCATCGTCCTGTGTAAAAACCCCGCCACCCCCTCCTCCTCACATCCACCAGGTCCTCTTGGCAGGCGTAGCCGTGTGTCTGAGAAGGCCCTTCTCGGTCTCCACTCTGGGAACGGCTCCCAGGAGAGAGAAGCACAAGCTGAACAGGCAATGCACTTGGCTCCGCTCCGGTCTTTGTTGGCCAGGCCCACGGCCAGGTGCTGAAATCAGACTCCGAGGAGGGCACGGGAGAGTAGAGCGGAAATCACAAGAAGGCATTTGTTCCCCCACCCAAGAGATGCAGACTCAGTCAACTCTATCCTTAATCCAGGAGGGAGGCTTTCTCCACCGTCCCTGGCGTGGACGGGGAAGACGACACAGAAGCACACCGCTGGAATGTGACAGCCGGGCTTCCCCCACCCTGGACTTGGACCAGAGTTCAGGTTTGGGTCCCGGTGGATAAACACAGGGTGCCAGTCCCACTGACTGAACTTTAGGATTTTTTTTTTCTTTTAGAACACCCTCCCTCCGTGCCCGCCGAATTGGGGACCAGAAAACCAGAGCAATATCTAGGCAATGGAGGGGGGGTGGGGGTGGCCTGTGGCTCATCCTTGCCGGCCTCGTCCAGGGCTGAGGTGCATGTGTGGTTCTCTTTGTGTGGGAGCCCTCCACACAGGTGAGAGGATGTTTGGCGCTTGAGGTGCCCTGATTTCCTCCCCCCCTCCATCTCTCAGGGAGACCAAGAACCTCTTTCCTGGACCAAGGAGGTGCCAAGCTTCCTAGCCCAGTCCCCGTATCCATCTCCAGCTGTTCGCGGTGGTGCCTCTGCCCTGGGCCCAGCTCCCACCTCCATCCCAGCCTTGTCACCCAGCCATTCACTGGCTGCCTAGAGATGCTTAGTCTTGAAGTACAGTCACCTGCCTGTGGTCCTATTGTAGAGAGGTACGCCGTAGCTGTATTCAAACCGAAATCACTCACACACACACACACACACACACACACACACACACACGTGCGCGTGCGCACTCTCCTCTCTGAGTTTTTATTTTTTAAGTGAGAAAGGACCCTCCTTACTTTCCTGCCCATGGCTTCTCCCGGTCAGACACCGGGATCCCACTCCCTCATCCATTTCAAGAAAGCCCCATGGTTTTCCTTCACGCCCTTCGCCCTCTGCATTGAGCTGCAGTCTCTGCATTCATGTCGAGTGCCCCCGGTGGGGAGGATGGCCCTCAGAGGAGAGGAAAATCAGCCCAGGCATGAGCCTCGCAGGGCTCTCTAGCGAAATGCCTGTGTGGGCTGAGCCTGTAATCCTCCTGAGAAAGACGAACCCTGAACTCTCGTTGACAGCTAGGTGGCGGCCACAGACTTAACCCACGGCGGCGACGGACTGCACTCTAAGTCAGGTGCACAGCCTGCTGACAGAAGAGCCCTCGTTCACCCCGTTGGGTACACACAGAGATGGAGGGCCCCCCACACACACACAGACGCCCTCCACGACGCTACAGCAGGCAAGGGACTGGAGCGTGATTTCACTTGTGCGCGCCACGGCCCCCAGAGGGGTGGCCTGGACCCTGCTCTGGGACCAAGGTCGTCCCTGCTAGAGACTTGCCCCCATGGGTCACCGCTGCGAAACTGCAGGGAGGTGGCTTTTGCTGTCTCACCTTGTTAGTACTTCTTGGTTTAAAAATAGAGCTAATGAGAACAATAATAACAATAACCACACGTCTTTGATCATCCATGTCACAAAAGGCTTTTCCTTTGTGGGAGGGAATTGGGATGCAATGCTGGAGGGGGAGCGTGGGGAGGCTTGGTTCATGCTTCCTGCCTTCTGCCCATCCCTCCTGCCCCCCCACCCTCTCCCAGTCTCCCTTGCCCTGCCCCCATAGCACTCCATGACGGGAGGGTGCTCTGGTCTTTTGAAAAGTGGGTGGTTTGTCTTTTGATCTTTCACTTAGGGCTGCGTGGGTGTTTTGCGTGTGTGTGTGTCATGCGTGAGTGGGCCTGCGTGTGTGTGTGTGTGTGTGAACAGCCTTGGGTTCTGCCGTGAGCTGCAGTGTTCTGTGGGTCTGTGGTATCTGACACTGTGGACATTAATGTACTTCTTGGACATTTTAATAAAATTTTTTAACAGTTCAATCGGCCTGTCTCCTCCAGGCATCTTCCTTCCTTCACGGAACAGGGATTTAGCGGGCAGTTCCGTGAGCCGTGCCTTGTGCTGGGGACATCGTGGTACACGGGACGGGGGTGGTCCCGGGGGTGCTCAGGGACGGAGGTGCTGGTGGGTGACAACGACGAGAAGAGCAGGGCTAACCAGACAAGGAGGGGAGAAAAGGATGGGGGTTATGCAGAAGGGAAAGCAGTCATTCACGAGCGTGGTGGCTCCTTTGCAAAAGCCAAAAGGAGTCATTGTGGCTGGAGTGTAGTGAGTGGATGAAGGAGTCTGGAGAGAGGGGAGGGCAGACTCAGGGGCCAAGCAGGCCATTCAGGCTACTGTGAGGAGTTTGGGCTCTGTTCTGAATGGAATCATGGCAAAAGAAAGCTAAGTCAGACCTTCCGCATGGTCAAAGGGTAAATGCCAAACTTTTGGGGAACTACTATTCAAGACAAAGAATTAGTTGCTTTCATAGGTAAAGAACTCCCACAAACCAGTAAGAAAAGGATTCATCATTCGGAAAATGCACGGAGAAACCAAAAAAGCTCATAGATAGGAAATACAGATGGCTCTTATACTAAACATATGCTCCACAGACAATGCACATCTTTAAAAACACATGGAGCTGAACAGGGGAATAGGAAAAAAAGGGGGGGGGTAAACAAATCTCACGTGAGTGGCCTTACATCATCCACGATGAAGAGACGCCTGAACTGAAAATATCTTAGCATGCACCCCACAACTACTCCTAAGATCAAAGTGGGTGGGATTTGGGGCGGCGGGGGCGGGGCCCGGGGACAGGCAGGAGACTCTCAACCACACATATGCTAGGAATGGAGAGTGGCAACCGTGTTCTCGATAGCGCTGTTCATGGATATGTTTGACAAAAAAAGAAAGTGACAAGGCACTGTGCTGGGAAGGATGTGGGGAAATATCAGTGCTGGGGATGTGAGCCGACGCACCTCTAGGAGGGACTTAATTTGGAGATTACAATGATGACAACAATAGCTCCACTATACCCACAGTAGTGAGGATGGTATGGGCGGTGTGGTAGTTCTAAATCATTTGTCAAGTTGAGGAGATTGAGAGTGAAGGGGCGGAGTCTAGTCTGTCAATCAGGAGATAGCCAATGAGGTCTCTGTGTCAGCATGGCCTTCCCCTGAGGATTCTGGGAATTCCTGGATTTTCTCCTCGACAGCGGGAGAGACGCTCTCTCGGCTCAGTAGCCTGAGTTGGAAGGGACCTCGTGGAGACCCCTGCCAGCGCTGAGATGCTGACACCACTGGATCCACAAGACTTCCCACCCACTCGGCTGTGACCTTCCTGTATTCTGCATCATTGCTTGTGTTTCGTGAGTCTGAAGAGGACGTCAGAGATTGGTGTCGGACGTAGGGGCTCATATCAGACTTGTGAACTTGATCTGGACGGGGTTGGGTTGTTTTCTCAAGAGTCAACTGCTCTTGTAGAGAAAGCTCTTTCTACACACAGATGAGTGTCTACCAATGTGTTTCTCTCGTCTACCCGGACTAACACAGGCAGTGCTTCTGAGAGATGCAGGGTCACTCTGAATCAGCCGCAGCCGTGATGGCATAATGACAGCCGGTCCCGTGCTGTCCCGACGACCACTTGGAATTGGACCATTGTGATCCCCGTGGCTGTTGTTACTGGTAGGGGCCGTCCAGTCGGCTCCGACTCACAGTGACCCTCGGCACCACAGAGTGAAACACTGCTTCGTCCCGCACCATCTTCATGATGGCTCCTACGGCTGAGCCCATGGTGGCTGCCACTGTGTCCGTCCACCTTATGGCGGCTCTCCCTATTTTTCGCTGCCCGGCCACTACCAAGCATGATGTCCCGCTCCAGGAGCTCGTCTCTCCTGAGAACATGTCCAAAGTACGTGAGACGAAGTCTCGCCATCCTTGCCTCGAATCAGCATCCTGGCTGGACGTCTCTCAAGACAGATCTGTCTGTTCTTCTGGCAGGCTGTGACACTTTGAATACTCTTCACCGACGCCATCATTCAAACCATGTGGTCTTCTCTCCTTACTGTCCCACTTTCATAGGGCCTATGAGACAATGGGAAATACCATGGCTTGGGTCAGCCACCCCTTGGTCCTCAAAGTGACCTCCTTGCTCTTCTACCTAGGCTTCCCAAGGGCTGATGGTGGGAAGAAGGGGGCCAGGCCTTTCTCTCTACTCTGTCTTAGTCTAGAAGCACCGCTCTAGCTTGTTAAGCATGACAGCAGTGCACATGGACGATGGTGGGGACTGCACGTGCGGTGCATTGACTATGGGGCACAGCTGGGCCTCCCCCACGGAAGGCCAGCACTTCCCGGCAGTGCCACCATGTCCTCAGGGGCTGTTGTCACAAAGTCATAAAAGCCAGCTGGGCAGCTTAGAAGAACAGAAAGGAACTGTCTCCCTGTTTTTTGAGGCTTGGGAATCAGGTTGTTGGCTGTCATTCCTCCTGGAAGCCGTGAACGAGGCTCTGATCCATGTCTCTCTCCCAACCGGCTCTGGCAATCCTCGGCTTAAACCTGCACCTGTCCTCCTTCATCACGTGGCCCTCGGCCTTGTGCCTCTTCTGTCTGTCTGACAGCGCTCCTACTGGAATAAGACCCACCCTACTCAATCACCCCTTCTGTGAACTGAGAGCATCTTACAAGGACTCTCTTTTCAAACAAGGTCTTGAGATTGGGACTCCGACATAACCTTTCGGGGTGATACATTCAGTTCATAACCCCTTCCCATCTCCCTATTTGGAAACCTAGAAGTCACCTAACCACAGAGGCTGGGCTGCCACCTGCCTCTGAGGAGGCTCTGAGCTTCTGGAAGTTGTCGTGTATGTGGTGCTGAAGAAGGATGCAGTGTGATCGCCCCTCTCCTGCAACCAAAGGGACTGATCACCCCTCTATCTCTCCTCGCTTCGCATCCCAGAAACGTCCTGATGCTCCTCTGCCCGCATGCACCCTGGACTCCAGGGGGCTATGCACCCCCTCCTGGCCTTCCTGGACTTAACACGTGCCAGTTGATCACCAGGCCTTTCCTCAGGTGCGCCTTCGTCTGGAAGTGCCACGAAGCCGCTCAGAGGCATAGCAACAGACACATCTCCACTTGCAGACGAGTGCCTGAAAGGCATTAGCCCCAACTGGAACCCATGCCTCCAGAATGCTCCTGCTGAAACCACAACGCCTTCCCCAGGCTTTCCTAATGTCTTAAATCCCAAAGTTCCTCACCCTGTTGTCCCACTTACTTACTCTGCCAGGGAGCTTGTGGGCTTGGGATTGAGAAAGGGCAGATGCCATTCAGGGGAGGAGGGTCTCCGGGGAGAGAGTGGGTGGGGGCAGGGTGGGGGAGAGAGGAGGACAGAGCCGTGGGGAGGTGAAGGGGGCTTCGGGGTGAAGAGACGTGGTACTCTGCAGCCACACCAAACACTCAGACGGCATCTGGTCCACCAACGTGCATTTATTCATGATTCACCGGTGGATCCATTTTCTCATTCACCAAAGAAACCCAGGTTTATTGAGCCCGCACTCACAAAGCCTCAGAACAGGCCTGGCTGGAGCCACGGCCCAGAGGAGGAGAAGAGGCGCAGAGGCTTGGTCACTTGGTCACACAGTGAGCAAGAGGAGGAATTAAACCCAATTCACCTGGTTTCCAAAGCCAGGTGGTTTCCCAAAGGGGGGCTGTGACAGGAAGGCTGGCTTCCCAGAAGGCTCCCAGTGTGACTCCTGGAAAGACCAGAGAATTGGGTCCCCCTCGAAGACCTGGGTGGTCTCCCTGGAAGTCTTGCCCACAGTTGGCTCTCAGAATGGAGAGTGCAGGAGGGGGCTGGTCTCATTGTCCAAGTCCCCCTTTAGACCCTGGAGCTGGAGCAGAAGTTCAGGTTTAGGGAAATCCCGTCCCCCCCCCCCCCCGGGGAGTCTCAAGAGGAATATGGCATTCAGTGTATGGGGGTGGAAATGGGGACCCTGCTTGCACAACTCAGGGGTGGGGGGCTGCACTCGCCTGTTTCCCTCCGGCCGTACCATGGTGATGTCTGGCTGGTGGGTGTCGCAGGGAACAGAGTGGTGGCTGTCTCATGCACAGCTGCTGTCTGGCAGGTAGTTAACGTGCAGAAAGAAGGTGGCCAGTAACCCCTGAGCCCAGTGCCATCTGCAGAAGCTGCCTGGGATGGGGCACACCTGAAGGACACCTGGATTGAGAGGCTGTCTGCAGGTGGGAGGCACCCCTGGCACTTAGCCCCTCCCTGGAGAAGTTCCTGAGCAGTCAGGTGGCAGTCCTGAGGGAAATGCTGACAGCCTTCAGGACACGAGTTTGGTGGGACAGGGCCCTGTCTCCCAGGAGAGCCTAGGGAAACAGGTCTTTGTTACCTCACACATCAGAGTTTGGTGTCATGGCAACAGAGTGGGTCCAAACCACCTAGGGAGGAACTTGGTGGGGGGCGAGATGCTGAAGTTGAGTTTAGGGGAGGGGCACCCTGTTTCCATGATTATAGGGAGGCAGCAAATTCTGGGTTACATTGGGGCCAGCTGGGGGAAGTGAGGCCACGGAGCCTGTTAAGGAGAACAGGAAGTATAGGTCTAGAAAGAGGGAAGGGGGAGGTGAGACTAGATGTGTATCCATGGTTACAGTGGGGAGGAGGCTACTATTTCCAAGGGTGTGAGCCATGCAGGAAGGGGGGTGTCTCTCAAGGTGACAGGTAGAGGCTGTGCTAGTCTCCTTGGTGACAGTGGGAAGCCGGTGGCTGGTCTCCATAGCGACACTAACAGGCCTAAAGGGTTCTGTGGCCCAGGGGTGGAGGTGGTCTCTTTGGTGATGGCCAGAAAAGAGTGCCAGTGTCCAGGTGGGGCAGATTTGTTCTCCCTCAAGGAAGACACCTGAGAAGAGGGGTGGCTAGCGGTCCCATGAGCCAGCTGGGGACCAACGTATCAATCTGTCTTCTTCAGGGCGGTCTCCCGGGAAACCCGAGGGGTAACCTGGAGACACAGCTTGTTCGTGGGGAGTCGCCTTCTGGAGCTTGGAGGAGATGAGACCCAGCCTCCAGCTCCCTGGTGGTCAGGGTGCATGGCCACCTAGGAACTCTCAGGTTGCCGTTTTCTCTCCAATGGGAGCAATGCCTAGTTCAGTGCCCAGATGGTCCCGGGGTCCAGCCTCCAGGTGACTGCGGGGGCGGTCTGTTTGCAGGTGACCTTAGGAGGCGGAGCCAGTCTTCCGGAGAAGCGGTCTCTCCAGTTCCTCGCCAGGATTCCTGGGGGGGGGGGGGGGGGGGGGGGGCATGGCCCACCTCTCCTGGAGGTGGGTGGCGGTGGGGGAAATCAAGTGTTTAGGGGACTTCAAGGGGTACAGTCGGTCTCCAGGGGACCTCAGGCGGCATATTCGGTCACCAGGGACTTTAAGGGGGCATGGTGAGTCTCCAAGAACCGCAGGGGGCATGAGCAGCCTCCAGGCGCCCCAGCGGCCCCCGCACCTGCCAGACCTAGACGCGCAGCGGGGTCCAGGCAGCAGGGTCTCGAGCTCCTCCGGCCCAGCCGCCGCCGCCCGCCCAGCCCCAGCCCCAGCCGCCAGGCGCGGGGTCTGGCGCGCCAGGCGCGCGGTAGCAGTAGACGCCGAAGAGGCGGCGCGCAGCATCTGGGAAGCCCAGGCTGCGCACGCCCGGCCGGCGGCCCCCGCAGCGCGCACGCGGGTTCACGATAGGGTAGCGCGCGCTCCCGTCGGCCAGCCAGCCGGCCGTGCAGCGGTCCAGCAGCTGCAGCTTCCAGGCGGCGAAGAGCTGGCCCACCTTGGCCACGGCCGCGCCGCGAGCCGCACACGCCCGCGCCGCCTCCTTGAAGGGCACGGGCCGCAGGGGCTTCAGGAAGAACACGCGCCCTGCGGGGGGCGGAGAGGCGATCAGGACGGAGCCCCGAATCCTGGAGCCTTTGTAGCAGGCGATCCCAGCCTCGGGGACGTAGGACTCCTCCACCCCCCCCCGCCCCCCTGTATCCCGGGCCCCTGGCCTCCGCATCCACAGCTCCCCGGGCTTGGCGCTTACACACCTCCAGGGGACCTGTCCGCAGCCAGGGCAGTTTTAGTGCCCAGGAGCGTTCGACACCCCGGGCAATGGCGCTCTCCGAGTCAGGCCGGCTGAGGGGGCGGGGCCCGGGCATGCCTGGGCAGCGCCTCCTCTTCGGACCTACGCACCCGGGAGATTGGAGGTGAAACAGAAGGCGTCGTAGCGCTCCTCGGCGTTGTGGCGGTAGCCGTAGTTGCGCACGCCCCCGGAGATGCCGCCACCGGCGCCGGGACTCGTGGCCCCACCGCAGGGCTCCCGGGGCTGGCTCACCGGGTACTGCACGGAACCGTCGCGGAGCCAGCCTGCATTGCACCAGTCCAGGCCGTCGCGCCAGGCTGCGTGCAGCTGCTCGGCCGAGGCCAGAATGCCGTCCTGCTCGGCGCAAGCACGCTGAGCCTCGACGAAGGTCAGTTTGTAGCGGCCCCCACGGGGGTGGTAAGGGAAGACCACGCCTGGGGGAGATGGGAGGGGGTCAGTTCTTAAGTTTGGGATTCTCTTAACCTAACCACTTAAGAGACTTAATTATGTCCATCCTTTCCCACTGTTGGAGACGTTTGCTAAAACTATTCTCTCTAATGGTTCTTCTGTTGTTGAACTCCTATTCATACTTCAAAACCCAGTTCTCACAACCCACCTCTATTGTAATGTACTCATATGTTTTGCTCTGTGTTCCTCCAGCCTTGGGGCTTTCCTTCTGATCCAGCCTTGACCCCACAGAGCTGGAGTGTGGTCTCCCCCACAGTAGGAGCCCCTGGAAGGCTGGCCCTGGGTGAAAACCCCTTTGGACCCCAGCATCACCAGAGGCAGTACTCCTTGGTATATTCACTTGGTCTTCCCTTCTCAGGACCCCGGGACGTGATCCTCCTCAGATTCACAATCAGCTCACCAGAGCTCTGGTCTTGCGTTTGAGAGGCAGAATTTGGGTATGGAATTTCTCAGCAGAGAGAGGACCTTGAACCTTAACAGTCTAGGGTTCGAATCCCAAGATAAGCATTCTTTAGCAAGCACTCTGCAAGGCTCAAACCTCTCAGCCAATCCCCCATCGATGGGCCATCTCCCTCAAGATGAAAGAAAAAAAAAAGTTCAAAAGCTCTTCAACCATGCACCTAGCACACAGAACACACCGGTAGAGGCGAGCTTCTGCTGCTCAGGAACCTGGTGGCGCTGTGGGTTAGGCGCCAGGCTGCTCACCGTCAGGTTGGCTGGTCAAACCTACCAGCTGGCTCCACAGGAGAGAGGTGAAGCTATCTGCTTCCAAAAAGATTTACAACCTTAGAAATCCCATAGGGTAGTAGAGCCTGAATCAACTTGATGGCAGTGGGTTTTTTGTTTGTTTGTTTGTTTTTTCTTTTTCTGCTGCTGTTGCTTCTATTCACGACTTAACAAAGTCAGGTTGCATTGGAACCTTCTAAGGTGGATTGTAAGAAGAAAAAAAAAAAAAAACACGCGGCAAACCAAGCCAGAAATATCCCACCTACCTCCATGGTCAGCCAATCAGACCATCCCATTTCCCAGCCACAGTGATTGGTTCACACCGCATAACGTATGATTCGAGGTGGACCAATGAGGAACAAGTCTGGGACCTTAGCTGGAGCTCTGAGGAAAGTATCGCTGAAGTGGGACTGAGGGCACAAGAACCAGTGTTTGGTTCCTGCCTGATGAGAATCCCCTTCCAGGAACCCTAACATCGTCCGAGCACCTGGATTTTACTGTGCCTGAAGCCTAGCCCATCCAAGCTTTGTCCCCCTAAGTACTATTGACATTTTGGGTGAGACCATCTCTAGGTGGAGAGCATTCTGGCCTTAATTCACTAAATGCCAGTAGCAAAGCCCCTCCTCTCAGGTGTGACAACCGAAAACACCTCCAGTCCTTGCCAGCGTCCCCTGGGGATCAAGTTGCCGGGGTGGAGAACCAGTGCCTTACTCCGCAAAGCCTCTGCACTCCTTTCTGGCCTGGTTACCTTCTAGGTCCAGTTTGACCATGCCGGTGTCGTCCTCCAGCTCATTGGTGACCTCACACTCATAGCGCCCGTAGTCCTGCAGCGTAACATTGCGGAGGACCAGCGAGGCGTCCCCAGGCCCGTCCCCCTGCAGCTCGGCCCGCCCTCGGTAGCTGCCGAACGCCCGGTGCTGGGGACCCAGCGCCACGAAGACATCAATGAAGGCCAGAGGGTCCACCACCTTGGTCCACTTCAGGCGGATGTCGTCGTGGCCGTCGGCAGCTGCCTCGTAGTGGTAGCGGCAGGGCAGAACGATGGTGCCGCCCCGGTGGCTGACCACCTGCCCGGGTGCGGTCTGCACCACCACCGAGCCAGACTCGCCCTCTGCGGGCGACAGAACGGTCCTCAGGGGGGGTGGGGCGGGGGGCGGGGCTCCGGGAGAGGGACCGAGGGGCTGCGGGGGGGTATTCGGAAGGGAGGTGGCCCCGAGGTGGGCGGGGCCGGGGGCCGTGGCCGGCGGTGAAGCCCTACCTCCATCACGCACCGGGAACTGACTCTAGGCCGCAGTTGAGGGGGTCCCTTCCCGACCCCCCGGGGGGGGGGGCGGCCCTCTGCCCGCGGCCCCTACTCACCCAGCACGTGCACGACTTTCTTGCGGCCGCGCTGCGCCTCCTCGGGGACGGCGAGCAGCAGGAGCCCCCAGGTTGCAGCCCAGAGCACGCGGGGCCCGCGGGCCGCCCGGGCACACACCTGGGGAGATGGGTGCGCAGGTGGGCCCGCCTGTGCGCCTCGGCGCCCCGCGGCGGGGGCCTCGGTCGCGGTCAGACGCCCCAGGGAGGATGCCAGAGGAATCTCCCAAGGAGAAGGCTGCACTCGCTACCCGCCCCCACTCCCCCCACCTGTCCCGGGACCCTCACACCCCAGGCCCACGGACACGCCCGTCTCCCCTAAGTCAGTTCACTCGAAGCCCCGCCCCTCTTTCCCGGCCCCGGGGTGGGCGGGGGGAGGGGGGGAGGAGTCGGAGCCCGGAGCGGAGCCGCGGCGGCAAGGTTATCCGTGCGCCAGGAGACTGCAGCAAACGGGGCCGGCGGGGGGTGGGGGGGCAGAGACGGAGAGAAGGGCCTCGGGGAGGGCGAGAAACACCCCGGGGGGGAGGCGAGAGGGTGGGATCCAAGAGCGGGCCACAACTGGGCAAGGGACCCCGAGGGAGAGGGTCACGGGTAACAGACAACAGCAAGTCGGGGGAGAGGAGATGGAGAGAGGCGGAGAGTCCCGAGAGAGGGAAGAGGATGGAGCGACGCAGGCACCGGGAAAGAAACTCCGGAGGAGTCCGATCCAGAAACCAAGAGAGACAGAACCCGGCCAGGGTGCGAGCGAGATGGTTCCCTGCTGGTCCCGCAACCCCCCACTCACCATCCTGCCCGCACGCCCCGGCCGAGGCCCCCCGCGCCGCCGGACAGCTCTCTGCGAACTCCTAGGAAGAACTGGGCAGGTCTCTGCGGGCAGCGCAATCCCGGTGTCTGCCTGCAAGGGGAGGAGGGGGGCGTTAAAGGGAACGCCGCTCGCTAGCACGCTTCCCAGAGGGGTGGCCTGGGACGCGGGTGGAAGGAGGGCGGTCAAGGCAGAGCCAGGTCCCCTGACACCGCCGCCCCCACTTGCTGACCTTGGGACAGTGAAGGAGACCGCTTAGTTAATTCATCTTTAGTGAAGACAGGGGTGGGGGTTGGGGGATTCTTTCCTCCAATATCCTGCGTGGGCAGATAGGAGACCTATAATGGGGCATATCTGTTTCACTGGGTGACCTTGGCTGTGGCACCCGAAAGGCTCTCCCCTTCAGCAACGTGGGAATCCCTACAAGGATGGCATGTGGTAGAGATGGCCTGGGGTGACTAACGAGTGACAGATCCAAACTCAACTCTGTCCCTTGCTTCCTGAGGGACCTTGAACTTTCTGAGCGGCAGCTTCCCCCTCTGGCCAAGGGAATGGAGAAGGAGGCCCAAGGGCTAGACACAGCCAACCAAATTCAATGCCATCAGGGGGCTTCCAGCTGACAGACACCCTTAGAGCATAGAGGGGGAGCCCTGCAGAGGGGTTAGGAGTTGGGCTGCCAGTGACAAGGCCAGCAGTTCGAATTCACCAGTAGAAAGCCAGGACCTTCTATTCCCATAAAAAGTTACAGCAGCGGTTCTCAACCTGTGGGTCGCTACCTCTTTGAGGACTGAATGACCCTTCCACAGGGGTCACCTAAGACCATCGAAAAACATATTTTCAGGGCTGAGCCCCGGTGGCATAGTGGTTGAGTGCGGGACTGCAGCCCACAGGGTTGGCAGTTCAAACGCAGCAGCAGCTCTCCAGGAGCAAGGCTGGGCTTCCTACTCCCACCAGGGCAGTGATTGCCCCCCCTCCCCCCCCAAAAAAAAGAAAAACATTTTCGATGGTCTTAGGAAGTGAGACAGTGCTGTTCTCTCCATCTCCAGGCAGGTCCACCCACATACAAGTACAAGGTGTGAAGACTGTGACCCATGCTATATACCATGCATGCTTCAAAACAAAGCTTCATTTATTTGTCATTAGAAATAAATATTTCCCAATATATAATTATCACTTCTTTTTGTGATTCATCATGATGCTTTCATGGTGTTCGATTTGGAACAATGAAAAACCATCCAGCCTATCATGATTCATGGCAGTGGCAAAATGACCATGATGAAATAGCAATGAAAATAACTTTATGGTGGGGCCGGGGTCACCATGACATGAGGAACTGTATGAAAGGGTCGAGGCACCGGCACAAGGAGGGTTGAGAACTGCTGAGTGACAGTCTCAGAAACCCACAGGGACCGTTCTTCTCTGTCCTGCGGTGGGTCCCTCTGAGTCTGCAGACACAGTGACAGTGCGTGAGAGGAGAGAGTAGGACCGCCCCTCAGGGTTTCTGAGGCTGTCATCTTTAGAGCCTCAGACCGCCATTGTCTTCTCTCCATGGAGCAGCTGGTGCCTTTGAATTCCCAACCTTTCAGCGAGTGCTTTAACCACTGTGCCGCCAGGGCTCCTAGATAGACCCAGATCCACTGCCATTGAGTCCAGACTCATAAGGCACCCCATAAAGGTTTTCTGAGGCTGTAGATCTTTTTTTTAGGGGGGGGGGCATCACTGCCTCTGTTGGAAGTGGAAGGCCCAGCCTTGCTCCTGGAGAGCTGAGTGCTGCAGTCCCGCACTCAACCACTATGCCCCAGGGCTCATGGAGGCTGTAAATCTTTATCAGAGCAGACAGCCTTATCGGTCTCCCATAGGGTGGCTCATGGGTTTAAACAGGACAGCACCACCAGGTCTGACTCCTTCCTAAATACGAAGTCACTCATTCTTTCACTCGCTGCCACCAAGTCGAATCCAACTCCCAGAAGCCCCTAGCACAGGTTAGACCTGCCCTTGAGAGTTTCCAAGCCTAGATCTTTACTGGAGTAGGGAGCCTCATTCCCCCCCACCCCGCCCCCCATTCCCAGACTCCACCTCCTCCCCCAGGGCTGCTGTTGGCTTAGAACGTCCGGCCTCACACAAATCACTATGCCACCAGGACTCTTCGAGACATATGTTGAAGCCAAGCTCACTGCCACTCATAGCCACCTGGGGTGGGGTAGGGCTGCCCCTGGGAGTTTCTGAGACATCACTCTTCGTTTTGTTTTTTACTTGGATTGTTTGTGGCATCACTGCCCTGGTGGGAGTGGGAGGCCCAGCCTTGCTCCTGGAGAGCTGCTGCTGGATTTGACCCGCCAGCCCTGTGGGCCGCAGTCCTGCACTCAACCACCGCGCCACCGGGGCTCAGCCCTAGACCGTCACTCTTTAACGAAGTCGAAGGCCTTGCCTTGTCTTTCTCCTGCAGAGCAGCTGCTGGTTTCAAACTGCTGTCCTTGCGATTAGCAGCCCAACATGTAACCACTGTCCCACCAGGGCTCCTCTTAGTTATAGGAGGGGGTAGCCCCCCAAATCTAGAATTTTATTTTCAAAGCTATATATTTAATTTTTTTAAACCAAATAACATTATCACCTTCAAAGTACTCTCCATTATACTTAATAATACATTTGTCAAATCTGGGATTCTATTCTTGGAAACATTTTTCTTTCTTTTTTTTTTTTTGGCATCACTGCTCTCCGGCGGTGGGAGTAGGAGGCCCAGCCCCACTGCTGGAATTGAACCTCCGTCCCAGTGGGCTGCAATCCCGCGCACAACCACTACGCCACCGGGGCTCAGCCCCGGAAACATTTTTCAAACTCAACTCTTTGGGGGCTTTTTTGTTTGTTTTTTGGGCATCACTGCCTCTGGTGGTCGTGGGCGCTACCCAGTGCTGCTCCTGAGAGCCGCCGCTGGATTTGAACCACCAAGTCCGCGGGCCACAGTCCCATGCTCAATCACTGACGCCACCGGGACTCAGCCCAAAACTCATCTCTTTGGATGGCTGACATGACCCTCTTCATTTTTTATTCACCTCTTCTACATTGTCAAATCCTCTGCACTCATGGGAACAAAAAGAAAGCCACGTGGAGGTAGGTCAGGTGAGTAAGGTGTGTGGGGCAAGATAGGCATGCTGCTTTTCGCCCAAAGGCACAATGAGGTGGCTGTGTGTGCAGATGGATTGTTGTGGTGGCAAAAACAATCCCCGTCTGCCACAAATCAGGCCTTTTTGTCGCACTCTGTTACGAAATCTTTTCAGAAGTTCTAAACAGAAAGCTTGATTAACAGTCTGACCTGGTGCACTACAAGGCAACATTTCATCCACTTGGGAAGCTGACCAACATCCACAATGAGGTTTGTCATCAGTCAACATTTCACCTTTTGTTGTTGTTGTTTGAGCATCACTGACCTCTGGTGGTGGGAGTAGGAGGCCCAGCCTTTGCTCCTGTGGAGCCGCTACTAGAATTAAACCTCCATCTCAATGGGCCCCAGTCCCGTGCACAACCACTACGCCACCGGGGCTCAGCCCATTTCACCTTTTTTGAAACAAGAAAACCACTTGTACATTTAAGTTTATTTCCATGGGCTGGGCTCTGGTGGCGTAATGGTTGTGAGCAGGGCTGCGGCCCACTGGGTTGGCAGTTCAAATCCAGCAGCAGCTCTCCAGGAGCAAGGCTGGGGCTCCTACTCCCACCAGAGGGCAGTGATGCCCACAAAAATAAACAAGCATTTAAGTTTTTCCTATAGTGCTGTCCTTCTAAGCTGTATTCCACATCACAACAGTCTCTGAGGCATTTTTCCTGAGCAGGAGACAAGATTTCAGAGCCACATGCTGTTCTCTTAAATCGGCCATCACACACACACACACACACACACACACACACGAGGTTCGAGTGAGACTACTTTTACAAAAAATTTCCATGACCAGAGAGAACATCCCCAAGTGACGCCACTGAGTGCACTATCTCAGGGCAAGTGACTCAGTGGTTGCCTAGTGTGTATGTGTGTGACGTGTGTGTGTGATGTGTGTGTTTGGTGGTGGAGGCGGTGGTATCCCTCTACGAAAGCCCCGCTCCGAGCAGCAGTGCAATTCCAGTTCTTTTGGGGTATCCCTTGTGTATATTAGGTACCTAACAAATACGGGTGGAGTCTGGGAGCGGGGTAGCTAATCAGCCACAGGTACTGGAGGACCCCGCAAGCCCTTGACCTCTGAACTTGGTTCCTCACTCAAGTTTAAAAGTCAAATCAGGAAAGAGTGAGCTACCCCACCACAAAGCTGCCTTTCCAAGCCTTGCATGCCCCAAGTGAGAAGAGCCCGCCAAACTGCAGGGCAGAATTACGGTCTCGACAGTGGCACAGGCTTGGGTTGGATGCCCAGCTCAGTCACATGCAAGAGGCAGGACTTCAAATCTGCCTGTTTTCCCATCTGGGAAATGCAGACCCGAGGAATAGCATGGTAGAACAAAACCAAACTCAGTGCCGTCCATTGAGTCAATGCCCACTCACAGCAAGCCTGTAGGGCAAGCCTATAGGACAAGGCAGAACTGGCGCTGTGGGTGTCCGAGACTAACTCTGTACACCAGTCGGAAGCCCTGCCTTTCTTCCCAGCCGCTGCTAAGAGGCTTTGAGCTACTGAACTGGCACTTAGGAGCCTGCTTATAACCTCTAGACCACCAACGTGCTTCGTTTGGTTTAGGGTAGGCGCTGACTCACTGTATCTGATTATTTGTTACAATGTATGGATGTAGCTGGGCCTACAGGCCCTTCTTTCCCAAGAAGACGGGTCTCTCATTTCCTCTGAGCCTCAGTTTCTCCATCTGGAAGCTGCAGATGCCAACGAGAGTCACCCTTACACCCTTTCACCCTTACACCTTGAAACAGTCAGGCGACACTTTGTTGATAAAAAGGGCTTTATTGGGCTGAGCCCTGGTGGTGTAAGTGGTTGAGTGCGGGACTGTGGCCCGCAGGCTTGGCGGTTCCAATCCAGCGGCAGCTCTCAGGAGCAGCGCCGGGTAGCTCCCACGACCACCAGATGGCAGTGATGCCCCCCCTCCCCCCCCCCCTCGAAAAAAGAAAAAGGGCTTTATTATGAATGGATCAATGGGTGCTGGTTGGGAAAGGGCAGATGAGTACGCTGCAGGACTGCGGGGCGGTCACCACGGAGCGTGACCCTTCTGTGGGAACACCTGCTCTCCAGGTCTTCTATCTCCCCTGCAGGCTTGAAATCACCACTGCCAGGCTCAAAGACCCCTGGAGACATCCCTCCCATCCCTCAAAAGCCCACCCCAACCTCCCTGGGCCAGGGCTAGCTGGCCATGTAAAGCAAGCCTGGGGCAGCGCCTCACTGCTGCTTCTTGTGGTGGCCCAGGGGGCCAGAGGGCAGTGGGCGCAGGAAGAAGGCCGGCCGGCGCAGGCAGCGGTAGGCCAGGAGGTGGGGGCCCAGGGCATAGAGCAAGTTGCACAGGAAGAAGCAGCTCCAGGCATCCTCGGGCACGCGGTAGGTGAACGGTGTGCGCAGGTGCAGCGAGGCGCCCATGTGTGAGAACTGTGCCTGGGGACAGAGCGAGAGACATGATGTCAGGGGCAGGGCAGGGTCAATCCCACTGACCAACTTCCCCCAGGAGGCAGTGGGGTGGGTCCTCATGGCATCTGCCTCCTCTCTCTAGTTCCTTCCCAGCTCTCTGTGAAAGATTCCTGGTGCCCTTGCCTGCCTGCCTGCCCTCGTTTCCCTCTCTCTGAGCTACCAGAGCGTCTCCCCAGCTGCCTGAGTCGAAAGATCCATCTTCATCCTGCATCCTTCTGCTCTGAGCTGGCCCAAGCTCCTTCCTCCTCCGCAGGCCAAGCTGCCACATTTCAGACGCCTGGGACCCAATTCCTGCTAATTCGACCCTACTAACATCCTCCATGTCCCCAAGCCCTGGTCTGATCTCAGGTTTTATGATTTCTTACTGGAAACCCAGAAACGGGCCTCTGCTCAGATGGGCTCTCTCTCCCTCCTGCTCAAACAACTCCCCCGGCTCCCCAGTGGCCTCTGCACAGTCCCTAAGCTGAGTCCCAAGTTCTCAGCATCTATCTGCCAATCTGTCTCATCTCTGCCTTCTCCCAGGGATGGTCCTCTCTGTGACTTTCTTGTTTGTTTTTTTCCCCACTCCTGGAATGTCCTTCCCTGCAGAGAGAGCTCCTACACATGCATTCATGCCCAGCCCCTTTGCACCCATTCCCTTCTAGGAAACATTCTTCCTCTGGCTTCCCCTCATCCACACCTGCTCTGCCCTCTCCTCAGTCCTGACCCCATGAGCCGAGGCTCTGTCTTCCCAAGACTAAGCACCCCTCAGGGGCTGTGCTGGGGTTCAGGCCTCCGGGAGACCCAGCATCACCTTACACAGAAGCACGTGGTGGGCGGCCAGATCTCACTCCCCCTCTCCATGGCTATCCATCCCCATCTCACCTGACCAATGGCTCCAGCAAACACCAGGGCCCAGTCCGGCAGCCAGGAGCAGCCAGGGAAGATGAGGGCATAGGCAGCCAGGCAGTAGAAGGGCAGGACGTAGAACATGTACACCAGCATCTGGGGGCACACAGCCCACAGGACAGCCAGTTGCTCCAGCCAAGATGCCCAAGGCAGAGAGCCGGTGGGCATCTGGCCGGCCTCGGACCCCACCCACGGTGAGACTCTGGCCACTCAGCAGTCCATCCCTCTCCCCTGGAAACCGCATTCCGTGTCCTGGGTTCTTGTGGTCTAGTTGGAATGAGGACCCACCCTTTTATTCCTGGAGGGGCAATGCACTGTAAGGCTGGCCAATCGGGACTCTCCAACCACTGGGTCCTAATGATTGGTTACAGGATGAGCACGCGTGACTCAAGCTGCGCCCGTCAGAGCCTGTCTGAGGCTTGTGCTTCATCTGGGAGGTGGGAAGGGGGGGTGGGCTGGCAAATAGGGGCTCACACGTCTCTGGTGGCTGAATAGGGGAGCACCCCACAAAAAAGGCTTCCTGGGAGTGAACCCCATGGCCAGAGAGAGCTGCCCATGAGCTCCTGGATCCAGCCAGACCTGCAGTTCAAATCCGTACTTTCCAGCGGCACAGTTCCGACGGTTTTGACTGGCGTTTCTGGCACCTCGTTCCAAAGACGGTCAGGGTGGCCCCACCCTTAGGGGGCCAGCTCGCCTCCCACCCCACCTTCTCACCTGCACCTTTGGGTAGGCCACGGGGTCCCGCAGATAGGGCTCATACTGGTAGATGTAGACAAAGCAGGCGTCCGTGGGGCAGTCCAACACCACCTGAAGAAGCAGACGGACAGACTCCCACCCATCACGACCGGCCTCCAAGGGAAAGAAGTCTCTTCCCTGCGGGTGGGCCCCCACCCCTTGCTCAGGCAAGGCCCCCACCCCCTCCTCCTCGCCCTGGCTCTTTCTCTCTGGGTGGGAATCCACAGCCACTGGCACTCCGATCAAGGCAAGAGGACAAGGTCTTTGCCACGCCATAGTCAGGACAGACTTGACCAAGAACTTCCCTGGTTGATCGGACGGGAGAGCGATGGTCTCTCTGCCCGAGAGAGAGGGACAGGATGGCCGGCTGGACTCACCAGGCCCCGAAAGAGGGTGAAGAGGCCGGCCAGGGCAAGGTATACAACGAAAGCCAGGTCCGTCGGGCGCTGCCAGAGACCCTTCCTCTGTTCTTCCTGCACCTGGCCCGGGCGGGAGAGACAGGGTGAGGAGCTCATTTCTTCCTTCTTGACAACCAAGGCGTTCCAGAAAGAACTCAGACAGGGGACAGGTAGGCATTTTTGAGGACGAGGTGCCCAGGGGAACCCAAATGGAGGACATTCAGACACTCACCATGTTGGGGCTGCAGCAGGGGGGCGCCGGGGACTGGTTGAAGATCTTCATGCCGGCCCAGCATGGGACCAGCATGTAGGGGATGGTGAGGAAGAAGGCAGGCCTGATCTCTGAGCTGTACTTGCCTGCCCGGATTGGGGAGGGTTGACAATCTCAGTTAAGATCTTCAAGTCCCACCTGTGCCCATTAGCCAGGTCATAGCAGAGCCCCCATCTGGATGTCTTGGTTCACTAGCTGGGACTCTAATACCCTTCACAGCTCCCCAGGGCCCAAGAAGGAATCCAACTGAGAGCCCTGTGGGCTTTAGCTGCTTCTGGAACGGACTCTCAACCCCGGGCAGCCTGGCTGGGTCCACATATCCCACACTCCACCTGTTCTTGCTCTGACCCCCCCCTCTGAGCCTGCCTGCCTGCCTTTCCCTGGCAGGGGCTTTGCCTGTGCTGTCCCCACACCCCAGGTGGCCTGCCCCAGTTGTCCCTATTTCCTAAGCCCCGCCCACAAAACACTCACTGTGCCCTGAGTCCCTCTAGAATGTCCCTCTCAAGAGCGCTTGATGCCAAGCATCTGGGGTCAGGGGGCAGGAAGCTAGGGGAGAAGTGGACGGGGGATTTCTCTTCCCATAACAAGCACTGAGGGAGGACTGGGGGAGGGAGGCGGGGTGGGTGAAGAGGCCTCAGAGGTCCTCTGCATACTCTGAGCAGGGGAGGAGGCTCAGATGGGGGTCCCCGAGGCACAGGTCGTGACCATGCTCGGAGAGGGAGACCTCTCCCATGCCAAGTCCTCACCGAGGATGTTGCCCGGGAGAAACACCAGGACGCTCATGACGAAGGAGCCCAGCCAGTACAGTCCAAGGTTCCGGTACCGCTTCCTGAGGGGCGGGGGAATCACAGAGTGACCAGCAAGTACCTCCCCTGTGGCCTCAAAGCCAAACCAGAGTCCAAGTGTTTGTGTGTGTGTGTGTGTACATACACAACAAGTCACAGGTGCCACTGAGGTACTTAACAGCAGTCCCCTGAGGCTTCTTTCGGCCACCTCCGCCCCTCCTCAAGCTGGAGCCCCTACAGACACTCCTGGCAGACTCCTCCCCTGCAGACTCTTCTTCCCTCGGGTGCGCCACCCACCTTCTGCAGATGGCTCCGGCCATGGCCAGGTAGAGGAGGTAGTGAACGGTGCCATCCCAGTAGCAGATGAAGATGCCGTGGGCTGTGCGCAGGTAGGGCTCCCCCTGAGGGGGTGAGGAAGGGGCTCAGGAGGGTGCGGGGAGCGGGGGCGAGAGCCATCCCTGCTTGCCCCGCATATACCTCCTTGGTGTAGAACTCCATGAAGCCTACCACATAGCCATCTTCCTGGAGCGAGATGGTGAGGTCCACCATGGAGGTGAAGGCAAAGACAGCGAACACTGTGGGAGGGTGGGCAGAAGTTGGCGCTCAGGGGTGGGCAGGGCTAAGATGAAGGATGAGCAGGAGTGGGGCTCGGTCGATGTGGGCGGGGCTGGAGCCAGCACAGCAGAACTCAGACATGGACAGGGTCTAGGCTGGGCATGGCGAGACTCTGGCAGAGTGTGAGGGGCCAGACCCGGACTATGAGGGGTTCTGGAAAGGAAGACACCCCCCATGATGAGGTGACCAGGGTGTAGGAGGGCTGGATCAGGTCCAGGTCTGGAAGGGTTTCAGAGGTGGGTGTGAGCAGGGCTCAGGCTGAGGATGGACAGGACTCTGGAATGGGTGTGGCCAGGGCATGAAACTGCGGGTCAAGGAGGAAGATCGGAGGTTAGGCCTCCAGGCCCCACGACCCACAGATAGGAATCTGCTTGCCTGAGGGAAGAGGAGCAGTCCCTGCCTTTGGGGAGGTGGGGGTGGGGGATATCTCAGGACTGGCTGGGAGCCGGGCTGTCCTGGACATCAGGGGACCCCAGAGTGATGGGCAGGCAGTTTTTCAGGGTTTCCCAGTATGAAGGGGGGGGGGAACCGCTGAAGGTCTCCACTATAATAGGCAGGGGTGATTCTGCAGGCTCCACCCCAGCCTGAACATAGAGAGTGGAGGCCCCTGGCCAGACAACCCCCCTTGCTCAGGGGCTCACCTGCGTAGAGAGGGTCGGAGGAGATCTCCTCCTGAGAGAGTTTGTAGATAGACACGCAGAGCAGCACGAGGATCAGGGCGCTTGTCAAGGCCACCCCCAGGGGGCTGTGGAGGGGAAGCCATGTCAGGCGGGCCTGTCCATCCTGGTGGGCGAGGACTAAAGCATCCTGGGCGGTCATGAGGCTGAAGTGTCATCTGTCCCTGGGACTGCCCTATTCCAACACTGAGTTCCTGCTATTGAGCCTGCCTGGAACCCCCTTCTAGTCTTTTTTTTTTTTTTTCAGTTTTTTGGGCATCACTGTCCTCAGGTGGTGGGAGTAGGAGGCTCAGCCTTTGCTCCTGTGAGCTGGAATTGAACCTCCATCCCAGTGGGCCACAGTCCTGCGCACAACCACTACGCCACCGGGGCTCAGCCTCTACTCATTCTTTTTTTTTTTTTTTTGGAGGGGGGGGCATCACTGCTCTCCGGCGGTGGGAGTAGGAGGCCCAGCCCCACTGCTGGAATTGACCCTCCGTCCCAGTGGGCCGCAGTCCCGCGCACAACCACTACGCCACCAGGGCTCAGCCTCTACTCATTCTTGACGTGACAAATTCCTACCCATCCGTTGAACCACCTACCCGGCCCCTCCTCCAGGAGGCTCTCTTTGACTCTCCCAATATAGGATCTTTGCCCAACATGGGCCAACTCCAGGGCACATCTGAGCACCCCTTTGGATGGCTGGCTTGTTTGTAATTCCGTTTCCTTGGCCAGTCACTCAACAATCCAAGGCCCAGCTGTGGCCAGCTCCAGCACCCACCCCTGCCAGAGGGTCTCCAGTGCTTGGCTCAGCACATTCTCACTCTTTAAGACGCCTCCTGGCTAAAGTTCAAGTGCCTTCAGGACTCCACCCACAGCTGAGGCATCTGATAAGGTGGGGACAGCCCGTTTCACAGATAACATCCAAGGCTCTGTGGGCAGCCCAAAACACAGGTGGGCAAAGTGAAACCCAGAGGATGTGGGAGACCTGCCCAGGATCACAAGATAAGTCTGTCCCATCTCCCTGGACACCCCACTATCCCGTAAGAGCCCCTATCCTAGTCCCTTCCACCCACAGGTCAATGACAGAAGACAGGTAAGACCCAGGGAGCTTCATCGGCACAGAATTCCTACCCCTGGGCTGTCACTAGGGAGTGAGAACCAGGGGTGTGTCCGGGACACAGGTGAGGAGAGGAGGCTCCCAGAGAAGACCCAGGTTCACCCTCCCATTGGGCAGATGGAGGCAGATGAAGCCAACAAACCCCTCCACATGCCCCGGGGGGGCCAACTTGGATTTGGGGGCACTAGGGGAAAGAGAGGCACAGGGCAGAATCAAGTCCCAGATCTGAGCCAAGAGCCCCAGGGCAGTCAGATAGGGCCGGTGTGTGGCAATTTCCAGGTTACCCGGCTTCATCAGCATAATACTTTGACCCGGTAACTTGGGATCCTGCGTTTGGGGCATCCCTGGGGGAGACCCCAGAGGCCCTTTAAGGCCCTGCCCTGTGGGGGTGTTCTGCCCCCCAATCCCCCTTCTCCCCAGGTCCCAAAGAGTCCAGGAGGGCCCCACACCCCCCTGGCGACCTTCCGGGTCGGGTAGGAAGACTTCCGGTTGGCTTGGGGGAGAGCTGCTGGTCCAGACCCCTCCTCCCAGGCTGCAGCTGGGCGGGCGCCCGGGGCTGGCGGGACCCAGGCCCATCGCGGCGCATCCCCGCCGTCCGCCTCGGGTCCCCGCCCCTAGCCGTGCCCTCCCCGCCGCCCCCGGCCCGGGCCCCCCGCACGCACTGCGAGAGCGCCGAGACGTGGTTGAGCGCGTAGGACACCGGCAGGGCGCCCAGAGACAGCGCCGCGATCTTGCCGGCCAGCGGCGGGATGTCCATGGCGGCTGCGCGCGGACCCCGGCGCGGCCTCCCGGGCGCTCGGCTCCGCGGCGGCAGGCCTGGGGGCGCCCCGCCCCGCACAAAGGTCGCCCCCCACCCGCCGCCGCCGCCGCCGCGCTGGCCCGCCAGCCCGTGCTCCGGGAGCCTGGGCGACGCCGTGCCCCGCCTCCCCATGGACCGTGCCCCGCCCCTCGGCCCGCCCCCGCACGGCTCGTTCTGCGTCGGTCTTTGCCCCAAGCCTCAGTTTCCCGACACCCCTTGTTCGTCTCCACGCGTGCTCGTCCTGAGGCGCACGCATCGGGACCCTCACCGCCCCCGCCTCGGCTAGCCCAGCCCCCGCGGTGCCCAGTGAGGCCGATGCAGCCCTGGAGGGGGGTCCCTGGGCGATCCTGAAGCCAGCGGTTCCTTGCGCGCCTGCAAGGTGGCAGCCCTTCCGATGCGGTTCGCTGGGTGTGTGGCGGGCCAGGGGAGGGGTCACCGTCGAAGAGCTCGAGGAGCTGGGCCATGCTCGTTCGCGTGATAGGGAGTGGCCACAGCATGGGGGGCGGCCTGGCACTCCCATCTCTAGCCAGCCTCGGTCCCACGGGACCTGTTTTCTGCCCTTGGAAACCTTGGTCTGGCCTGGGAAGCGGGTTCTGACTGCCTCAGGCAACCTGTGGCCTCCCGCTGGACCGAGAGGTCCACTGTGGGGAGGCCTGTGGCTTGGGAAGCACTTCAGGGGGCCAGCTAGTCACTTGCCAGGTAACAAGTGAAAACGAATTGCCATAGGCGCTTTCTCCCAGTCCCCCCTCGGTGCCAGTGGTTTCTGTGAGCAAGGGCCAACTCCCCGCCTCCTGTGGGCACTGCCTTCCCACCCTGAGCCCCTGGTGACCTAGTGGTTACTACCAGCCCCTCCCTGGGACGCTTTCTACTCCCAGAGAGAGCCACCCAGTCCTACGGGTCAGAAGCCACTGGAGGGCAGTGAGACAGCACTGCTGTGGGGTGAAGTTCAGGGGCCATCCCCACCCCTCTCCTGCAGCTGGAACCTTCAACCTCCCGACTTAGAGCTGGTGGTTTCATGTCCCCTCCTCCAGGCTGCCGCTCTTCAGGCTGCCACCCAGCCCTATTCAGGAGGGGTCCTGCTGTCTGGAGACCTGGCTTCCCAGGTGTCCACAGGGTGTCCCAGGCCTGTGCTCTTGACACTCAGAGCCCGCCCCATGGGGGAGCAAAGTCCATGGCTGGAGACTGGAGAGGTTCCCAGTTAAGAACCATCAGAGGGGGATAGGCGGGCGCGAGGGCAGAGTGCCCTGCTGGTCCCCAGGGCGGCCCTGAGCTGGCCGTGGGCATGGGACCCAGTAGTGAGGAGCCTGCCATTCAGATGCCCTGGGTCTGAGACTGACACCTCCCACCCCCCACCCAGAAGGCACTGCCCTAATCCTTCCTGGGGCACTTGGTGGTCATTTGTTCCACACCCATGAGCCCTTGCTTGTATGCTGCCTGGAGCCCAAGCCCTGCCTAGACAAATCCCATCTCTCCCTCCACCCCCACCCCAGTCAAGTGTCACTGGAAGAAGCCGTGGCAGAGTGCAAGGCCCAGCCGTCCCAGCACAGCCTCGAGAAGCCGCTCTAGGCAAGCCATTCGAGGCCCCTGCATGGGGTTCTGGCATGTTCCCTGCGACCCCCCTGCCCAGCTCTGCTCGTTCAGAGGGTCCCCATTAGCAGAGCGCTTCCCATCACCCTCCCAAAACAGCCACAGGCAGGAGCTCATGACCTGCTTGTCCATTCGTTTAATAGACGCTGCGGGGCGGGTCAGGCACAGACCCCCAGCATTGGGTCAAGGCTATTAGGGGGATCTTTGCAGAAGGGTGCTGGGGCTGGAAGCGGGGGGTGAGGTTCCTGGAAGGAGCCTGAGGACAAGCGAGCAGTGGGGACAGACGTACGCTAGCACCTCCCACCTCTAGGACTGCCTGTGTTCAGCTCTGAGGGCAGGCTAGGCCTCCCACCTTTCAGGGCCCAGAGATAGCCCAGGGACAGCCAGGTCCAGAACAGGCCAGTTTGGCTCATTTCCTGCATGGACAGCAGCCTCTCTCCCTCCCACCACCCAACCAGGCTGGAGCAGGGAATGGAAACCCCATGGGCAGATGCCAGGCTGATTCTACCCTGGATTCCCAGGGTGCTGGGAAGTCTTCCGGATCACAGCCTGCCTGGCTAGCCCTTGCCTGGTTCCAGCCCCATAGCCAATGGACTGTGTAGTGAGGGCAGGACCAGACTGAAAACGTGGTGGGTGGTGGGTCCGGCCCCTGGGCAGGCTCGCACTGGGGCGTTGGTACACAGCACGACACTTGCAACAACAGGAGGGCGGCAGACACGCAGGCTGGGACATTCGTGGGACCAAGGCGATCCTTCCAGAAGTAGTGTGAACACTGGCAAATCTCAGTAGTAAGGCCGCCGAGGGTTATTCTGTACAAGGGAGAAACAGAACAGCACACAGGGTGAACACTGTCACCATAATTCATAATCTACCAAGGGTTCACGAGGGTGGGAAAGCGGGGAGGGAGGGAAGAAAGAGGAGCTGATACCAAGGGCTCTAGTAGAAAGAAAATGTTTTGAAAATGATGATGGCAACATATGCACAAATGTGCTTGATACAATTGATGTATGGGCTGTTATAAGAACTCTTAGGAGCCCCCAATAAAGTGATTTATTTAAAAAACAACCATGGTGAAATAGCATGCTAGTCTGGCGGCAGTCCTGTCCGTCTGAGACTCCCTGCCATCGGGTCCGCTGGGACTCACAGTGACCCTATGCAGTCAAACTGCCCTGTGGGGTCTCAGGGCTGCATATCCTGACGGGGGCAGGCAGCCTAATTGTTTCCCGATGGCACGGCGGGCAGGCTTGAACTGTTAACCTTGTGGTGAGCAGCCCAGCACATAACTCACTTTGCCGTTAGGGCTGGACTGGTGCCTCAGGATGGAAGAGAAGGGGGGAGAGCGCAAGGGCCCGCTGCAGGCCGATGGGGCCCTCTCCTGGAGCCCCTGGCCTCGGTGCGCTGGAGGCGGCAAGCATACTTTAGCCCAACAATCACGACTCCAGCACCATGGGGTCCAGACTGACAAGCGACCCTGCCGTGGGGCTGGGGAGGGGGCACGCACCAGGGGGTTGGGCCGGAACCTGTAGGCCAGCATCATCCTCTTGCGGAAGGCCTCGTACTCATCGTCCTCCTTAGAAAGTTCGGCAGGCCGGTCGATGCCGAAGCCAGCGCCGTCCACAGCAGTGGTGCCCCTGCAGGGGGAGCGGGGGCAGCTGTGAGTGAGTAAGTGTGGGGCCTGGTGGTGCATCTATGCACAGAGCAGCCCAGCAGGACGCGAGGGGCGGCACAGGTGGTCTGGAAACAGCCCAGCAGATGGACGGACGGTGGGTGTTCCGGTCGGTCCCTCACTTGCCCCCAGGACTACCACTGCCCTGCTCAACCCTTTCCCTGAGATTACTAACAATGCTTCAGCCAGGCCAGCATGCCTCCCTTGGGTGCCCACCTGGTCTGGAGGGGTGGAGGCAGTTACAGCACAGCAGGGAAAGGGCAGAGGGTGCCCTGGGGTGGGGGCAGAACCAGCATGTCCTTATTATGGCCCTGAGCCGAGCTTGGGGGAGGATGGGGTGACAGGAGGTGCCCTTTCTCAACCAGGCAACATGGTGGGGAGAGGATCAGGGCCGGGAGGCAGCAGGGTCCTTGTGCTAGGCCAGAGCCCACACCCAGCCAGCACAGTCTCTTGCCGACAGGGACTTTGAGAGCTCCCCCCTATACACACACACACACACACACACACACACACACACACACGCTCAGGGGTCACATGAGTTCCTTGCCCGACCCCATACTCACTTGCTGACCGGGGCCTTGATGCCCTGGCCCTCAGAACCCAGGCCTTCGCCCTCCTTCCAGCCCATCTTCATGAGCATCTGGTAGCCGATGTTCTCCACGGTCAGCTTGAACTCCTTGTACTCGGAGTAGTCGGGCTCTCGGCCTTCCTGCGGGCGAGGCAGCCCTCAGCCGTGGGGCCTCTGAGACCTGCTCCAGTCACCTCCCCACCTCTGGCCCCAGGCCTGGGCCCCAGTGCCCACTTGTCCCAGACCCGATGTCCTTCTCCTGAGTCCCAGCAGGTGAGGTGACCTGGCAGCTGAGACAGAACAGGCCCGTGCACCGAGGGGTGGGGTCTGCTATACCAGGAGCTCTATGCAGCTGGTGCGAGGCTGTGCCTGGACAGCCCGAGGGTCCCAGGAGGAGGACACTGGCCTGGTCTGCAGAGGCTGGTCCTGGGCCTGTCAATGCCAGGGCTCACCTGGACAAGCCCTCACGTGGTGCCGCTGGAAACCAGTGCCCTGCAGCCCAGAACATTCCAGGCATGCAGGGGAGCAGCTGGAGCCCTTACCTTCAGGGCTTTGAAAGTCTCCATGAACTTTTCCAGTTCGTCAGGCGGCAGGAAGTCTCCGATGAAGTGCTTGCCCCGGCCCATCTTGGTTAGCTGCTCAGCCCACTCTGCAGAGGGAAGGTCGAATCAGAGAGAACAAAAGGGGGGGGGGGCTCCCCACGGCCCAGCCCAGCGCACACCAGCGGAGAGCTCCACTTGCTGGGATGTAGTAAACATGAAGACGGAGACCCAGAAGCCTCACGCCAGGGTTGGCCTGGCATCTCAAGCCACAGCCAGGCTGTGCCCGCACCCCAGGGGGCCCACGCACCCCGAGTCTTGTCCATCTCCATGCGCCGCAGCTGGTGCTCCCAGGTGCCCAGCTCGCTGTCCACCTCCTCGTCACTGTCGTAGCCGTGCTGATGCTGCTGCAGCGCCTTCTCCCACAGCAGCTGCATGTCCTGCATGGCTCGCTTGTGCTGCATGATCATGTCGTACATCTGCTGCATCTAGGGGCACCGAGCGGCTCCTCTCACTCACAGTCCCAAGGTCCCAACAGCGGGGGCCGCCCGGGTTCCCGGGTGCCAGCCCTGACTTCTGGGGTGTTGGGAGGTGGGGAGGCCTTGGTTAAAGACCCTGCAGCCCGCCCCCCTCCCCAGGAGGCCATGGCAGAGGTTCTCTTTGGCTGTTGATTTCTTCGTCAAATCAGGCGCACACCACAGCTAACACAAAACCGCCTGGGATGGGCCGGACTGTCCTACACCCAGTGGGGGTAGGACAGTCCACCGCTGGGCAGCCCACGCACAGAGTGGGAGGGCCGATGGCTAAGCGGCCTTTCTGCAGAGCACAGGAAAAGAACCAGAGGATGCAGCCCTGGCCAGGAGAAGTGATTCCAGGGCTTGCTGACCCAGGTGCTGCCTATGCTTGTCTCCACCTCTGCTCCTAGTCCATCCCCCATGCTGCCCCCCCCACCCCCGGGGTTGGCCCCATCTCCCATGCTGGTCTGACAGCCCCACGGTGGCCTGAAAGTCCCGTGCTGGTGCTACCTCCTGCTGCTCCTTCAGCTGCTTCTTCTGCGCATCAGACAGCTCCGTGACACCCACCAGGCCCACGGGTTTCCCCTTCTCGTAGCCGAGCCCCTTGAGGTCCTGGACTGGAGAAGGAGGACACGGGATGGTCGACGGCGTGCAGCAGGGTCACGGGGGATGACCACGGGGGCTGCCTGTGCCCCTCCTTCTACGATGTCCTGTCAGTGCAGCAACTACTCTCCCTGGCCACGCAGATGTGGACACAGAGAGGGAGGGCCTGGGGACGGGGGCTCTGCGCAGCACTGGGTGATGGCTGAGACGCCGTGTACCTGTGTGTGTGTGTGTGTGTGTGTGTGTGTGTGTGTGTGTGTGTGTGTGAGGGGGTGTTACAACACAGACGTGCATGCGGATGGTGAGCCTGAGCATACGCCCATGCGAGTGCACGCACACGAATGACTGCAAGTCTGCGTGGGCACAGGCACGTGTGAGAGTGTGTGCGAGTGCTTGTGGGCACGCAGCAGCGCGTGAGTGCCCAGTGAGAGCATGGATGCGCGTGAGGGACACAGTACGTGTGCATGAGTGTGTAAGTGCTTGAGAGCACGTGACGACGAGCGCACCTGAGTGTACCCGGGGGACAGGCGTGAGCGCATCGAGGGACATGCACTCAGGCACGTACAAACGTGAGTGTACACGCATGCTGTGTGTGGCCACATAAGCAAGCAGTTTAGCCAGCGGCACGCGGTGGAGACCCAGGAGGGCTGGGGCGGTCAGATGCTTGGCTGGGAGTCCGGCAGGGCGGGGGGTGGGGCGGGGAAAGCAGCAGCAAGCTGCTCTCAGAGCAACTGATGTTTCACTTGACACCAACTTGGGGGCTTGGAGGCAGCCGGCGACCCGATCTGGGAGGCAGGCACCAACGTCGCCCGCAGAGGTGAGGGCGCCAGGCGAAGGCTGCTCTAGGCTGGATGGCAGCCACCAGCAACCCCAGTCGAGGCACTAGGTGGGGCTGAGCGGGCCCCTGGGACTGGCCCAGGTCCCTCCTCCCTGGAGAGCTGCTGTCCAGGCCACCCCCACCCCACCCCTTCCGGCCTTTCTATATGGGGGCGGGGGAAAGGCAGCACACCTGACAGTGGGGAGGGGGCAGCGGCGGCGTCCTTCTGCACCAGCTCGGCGGGTGGGACCTCTACTTTGTCCTCCTCCGGCCCCCACCGGCTCTTCCGCTTCCTCTTGGCAGTGGCTGTGACGGCCGGCTTCCCGGAGACAGTGGCCGGGGGAGCAGTGGGCGTAGGGGTGGCAGAGGACACAGAGGTGGCGGAGGAGGCAGGGCTGGCGGCAGTGGGGGTCAGGGACCCTGACGGGGCCTCAGGGGGACACTGGCGATTCAAGCTGGGGTCGGGGGCCGTGGGGCCGTCTGTGGGGCCAGCCTTGGCTCTCCGGAACTCCCCCAGCTTCTGACGGTAGTACTTGTACCCTTGGCTGTTGGGCTCATACAGAAAGCTGTGGAGGAGAGAGCTGTGAGCTGAGTCCCCACTTGCACACAGTGGACAGAGTCACTGCACGTCACCACCTGTCTCAGTGGCTGCTGGCTTTGCCCCAGGATCAGGGGATGTGCTCACAGACCATGTGGGCACACCATGACCGCTCCGAGTCCCTTATTATCAGATGCCCCCCAGACCCTCATCTTGGCAGGAGCTCCCCCTGGGCTCGGCCAGAGAGGAGAACAGGCAGGGGCAGAACAGATCTGTCAGCAGGCCTAGGCCTCGGCTGTTCACTGCAGTTTGGCAGCTCAGGTTCAGCCAGAAGACGTCACAAGATAGGCCTGGTGACCAACCACTGAGAAGTCAGCCACTGAACCCCGACGGAGCAGTTCCACCAACACGGGAGCCACCGGGGTGGGGGTGGGGTGTGTGTGGCATGCAGAGACTAAACCGCGTTTTGATGTTGCCAATGCGCGGGGCTGACAGGTCCCACCAGGAAGGGGGTCTCAGCGGGTGCCCCCAAACATGGGTGTCTGTCCTGTTTACAGACGCAGAAAAGCAGGTCCGGGCCATGAGATGTGTGTCCCCTGGGGGGGTCACAACAGAAGCATCAGGGAGCCCCAGGAGAGACAGCATTCAACCCCAAGAGAAGAGACAACAAGGCGTTCGCTCCGAGGGAGTGGGGAGCTGACTCTGGGGACCCCAGATGGGTTCCTCGAGGCCAGTGTCAGGGGTCAGCTCCCGGAGAAATAGCCTTGCCCTGGCCACACTGACCTTCCGCACGACACCACCACCCTCCGACCCCTGTCTCCACCCAGGACCTCGTTCCGACCACCTGGCCTCGGCCAGATCCAGAGGGTGCTGAGTCCTTCCATCTCCCAGGAGGAGAGTGGTAACCTCCCACGACCGTGCTCACTTTCCCAGACAGGGCTGCAGCTGGCTCCTCCTTACGTGAACCGACTCACGGCAGACAGGAGGCGGCGGAGGTGGCGACACCAACAGGGGATGTGGCCCACACCACGGCTAGACTCTTGGGATCGGGGTACCCTAAGGCCCCTCCAGCAGGCTGAGGCACAGTGGATTAAGTGCTAGACTCTTAACAGCAAGGTCGGTGGTTCAATCCCACTGGCCCCTCTACAGAGGACGAGGTTGGCTGTTCCCACAGAGATGCGGCAGGCTCAGAAACCCCCGAGGGTCGCTCTTCTGTCCCACAGGGTCTTGACCCGCCATTCCTCGGTCAGGGTGTCATACTGGGGGGCTGTGCTGCGGGAAGCTTGAGTGTTTCAGCAATGCCACCCCCAATGCACACCAGAGCATGTTGGAACTGATTTCGTGGTTGTGGAATGGAGACTCCAGTCCAGGGTACCCTGCACTCCAAACTCAAACACTGGCGGCCTCAGAGGACACACGGGGTCCCCGGGCAACGTCTCTGGCCCCCATTGTAGCAGACTAAATTGACCGCACCCCACTCAGTCCGTTTCTAACCTCCACTCCCTGTTTTCTCCCTGCCTACCAGCCGTCTCCGACCACCCTCCATGGGCGTCAATGGGGACCTGGCCTCACCTGAAGGCCTGGTTCTCGCGGTTGTTCTGGAGTGCGATGGTCTCCACCTCCGGACCCCCGTCTGCTATGAACCTGGCCAACTTTTCTGCAAGGTTCTTGGCCTCTTCGTCCTCTGGGGGTGAAACTTTAAGCAGGCTGTCAGTACTGAGCGCAACGCACCACACCTACCAGCCTAACTTCCGCTAAGAGCCCCGCGGCAACTCGAGGGGCGCATCTTAGGGGCAATGCAAAGAGAAACAGCAAACGGTTGTCAGACGACTGCACGGTGCCCACCCCAGGCTGACGCCGCGGCGCCCCCGCCCGCCCGCCCACCCCCTTGCACGG
>PVJH01018740.1:0-44373 GCA_004026705.1 Nesogale talazaci
GGGGGGACACCACCCCATGAGAAATGGTATGACAGGTCACGGCAGGAGGAAGGTTGAGGACTATTGCCTTAGGGGCACCCCATCACCTCTCTCTCGCTCTCTCTGAGCTTCTATTTTTCTCATCTGTCACACTGGGGAGAACTGCTTCCATGTCACACTTCACCTGGGAATGTCCCTGTTGATCCAAGGTGGTTCCTCTGTGAACTCTGCGTGCCTGGACGGGCTGGCCACCAGCACCGCCACCCCCACCACCCCACCTCCCTCAAGCCAGGACCAGAGAAAACAGGAACACAAAGACAAGAAGGAATACCACACGGCCTCCAGTGCTGGAAGTGGTCTCTTTATTGGTTGGGAAAGGAAGCAGCTGTGGCCCCCCTGGGACAGGGAGACAGAGGCCAGAAAGTGGGGAGGCAGCAGACCTGGAGCAGACGCTGGGTCAGGCAGAGACTTCCTCTCTCCTACTCTGCAGGCTGAGAGTGGCAGGAGCTGGAGGAAGAAGGACGTAACCATAGCATCAACAATAGCCCATCACGGACCTGCAGCCCAAGTCCTAGAGGAACCCACCCCCCATCCCCCAGAGAGGGCCTCCTTCCACCTCTGGATTTGAGTGGCATTACCTGAAGGCCAGATACTCGCTGCTTCTGCCTCGGAGCACACCCAGTACACACCTGGGCACATTGTGCTCCCAAATGATCTCTTGTGACCTTCCTGAAAGGCCACAGGCGTCCATCTCCTCAAGAATCACATTCCCCCATTCCCTCCCTCGAAGTTCCACCCCTCCTACCGCCCTTTACTAAAGCGGGGGTTCATTGATCAACTAGATCTTAGTGATCTTCAGGTCACCGGCAACTTGATCGACTGGGGTTCAGAGAAGTGAAGAGGCTGGTTGAGTGCCACAGCTGGGATTCAAACCCCCGTCTTCCTGACTGCAAAGCCCACAGGTGCTGTTAGCAGTCATGCAAGCAAGGGAGTGACAGCATTGGGGAACATAAAAACTTCCGAGAAAGAATGAGCCTCGAGGCACTGAGGCACAGAAGAATATGGAGTGCACCCCTGGGTGGGAAGGCCATAAACTAGATTGGAAAAACAAAACAAAACAAAAATATGTAACAAGATCCTGGACTGTCTCCCCAAAAGTTTTTGTTTTTGTTTGTTTGTTTTGAAGAAAACCCGATCGTGTGAGAAAAAGCAAAGCAGCCTTGGGCAATGACCTCACTGATCTTCCAGGCTGGTTCATGAAACATATGCCGATTTTCGACTGGCTGCAGGGGGTGGTGGCCTGAACGGTTTAGTCCCACGATGGTGGGTCCTCGGATACATCTGGGCACTACTGGAGTCCAAGCTCCTGCACACGGAGAGCTTATCAAGGGCAGTTATTTGAGCAGCGGGAGGAATTCAACGGCAGGGTGTGTCCAGATTCTGGCTCTTTCTGCTCCTCCGCCTTGTTTACCTGTCTTGGTTCGGATTCCTTGCACTTGGACAGATTTACTCCTGGGGTTCCCCCACCCAATTCCTGTGCTCTGTGACCTCCTTGCTCTATACCAAGCCATTCTGCTTTGTCCATGAGCTCCAATGTTCCAAGTTGACAGTCAGCAGAAGCCCTGGTGCCACAGAGGTTTGGCACTCCCCTGAGAACGGAAAGATGACCAGTTCAAACCCATCAGCTGCTCTTTGAGAGAAAGATGAGGCACTTTGCTTCCGTAAAGTGTCCATCAAGAGGGACGATCCTTCGAGACTGGAGGAGGGAAGTGCATTTAGGGCTCAGATCCTGAAGATCCGGTGTGCAGAAGGCAACAGTTGACAGAGAAAGCCCAAATTCAATGAACAGAGGCCACCACGGGGATGGAGCCTCCAAGGCAGTGGTTCTCCACCTTCCTCATGCTTCGACCCTTTCATACAGTTCCTCATGTCCTGGTGACTCCCCCAATCATAACACGAATCAGGTGACCCCTATGAAAGGGTCGTTTGATCCCAAAAGGGGTCACAACCCACAGGTTGAGAACTGCTGCTTGATCCTTGACCAGGGATGTGCACAGCCTTGCCCTGGAGAGTAGGTTAATCCAGATGTTAATCCAAAATATAACACCTTATCATTTGTTCTCCCTTTTGATTTATTTTAAATTTGTTCGAGTTTTTCTTACTTTCTGGTTTCTTTGTGATCGAGGCTTTTCTCTGTTTCTTTTTATCTTGGTTGTTGGATTTTTGTTTTGTTTTTCTGTATATGAAATACAGAATCTATAGAGACTGTGTAACTGGATTAATAATTTCTAGGGTTATGGCAAAGGAGGTTGGGGGGAAATGGACAGTTAATGATAATGAGTACAAGACTGGAGAAAATGCTTTAAAAAAGACAAAGATCATGGCCTTAGAAAGCCAATAGGCTGGTTCTACTCTGCCCCACAGAGGAGGGTCGGAATGGGTCACCGGGGGTCTGAGTTGACTGGATAGCAGTGGGTGTGGGGGCTGTTTGACATTCTGAGTCTTCTGCCTAGTGTAAGTTTCACTGCCCCATATGCCTTGGTCTTTTACTTGGTGGTATGACAAATTAATGATCAGCTGCAACTTCAAAGTAGAGGAGAATAAGATGCAAAAAGTCATGTGCTCTGTTTCCCCAATCTTCTTGCATAGACAAAACAAGTCTGCTTCCACTCTCGAGTATAAACCCCTAGCTTGTCTTTGTTCTGGGAAGCACCTCTCCTTGTTACAGATTAAGAGTTCTCTGACCTATAAGTCAAATAAAACTTCAAGTTATGGTATTGCATTGCTCAGATTCCTCTCTCTCTTTCTCTCTCAGCCTAAACAGCCTCCCAGAGAGGGATCCCCAAGCCACCTTCCATTGACTCATCCTTGAGGACCACCCAGGGGCACCCCTCTGGGAAGCCACCCCTGCCAGCCTCACCCTGCTGCTCTTCACGTCTCCCCGGTGGGTTTTTCCCCACGTCTGTTCTTCGGTCTGTCTCTGTCACCAGACAGCAAGCCCTGTGAGCTGTGGCCTTGACCATGCTGCCCTTCCACTCCCACGCTGAGTTGCACCCCCATGGGAAGACCAGCATTCTGGGGGCTTTTCTTTACCCCTTGACACTGCTTTGAGATTTGTGGTGGCTGTCATTAACTGCCTAACCAACCCATTCTGACACACAGCAAGGGGTGTGTGTGTGTGTGTGTGTGTGTGTGTGTGAGAGAGAGAGAGAGAGAGAGAGAGAGAGAGAGAGAGAGAGAGGAAGAACTGCTCTGCGGAGGTTCCGAAGCTGTGATCTCTCTGAAGCAGATGACCAGGCCTGCCACTGGGGGAACTCAGCACCGACCTGGCATCCGGGATGGGAGCCCATTGCTGTTTGCCCCACTCGGGAACACCTTGCTTTCTGATTGGACCTTGTTTCGATCTCGATCATGTTGAGGGAAAGGTGGGCTTCAGAGGTTGTTCTTTTCAGGGCGTGGAGCCATGGACATTCGGGATCTTGCCTTGACCTACTCCGGAGTGGGTGCTCCGCCCACTTCAAATGGACATTGGATGAAAGGACCCACGGTGTCAGACCGCCCTGACAAGAACCACAGGACCAGCGGAGAGAGAGCAGGCTCTGCACACACATTTGGCCAAGGAGAGGGACCGAGAGGAAGAGGAAGGCCCTCGATGAGCCGGACCGACGCCGGGGCTCCAGCCAACAGTCACGGGGAGGATGACCACACTGGGCGGGGCGGTGTTTCATTCTGGGGTGCGCCAGTGGCATCGAATGACAACAGGGCCGCCTCCCACCTACCTGGGATGCCCAGTCCGCCCTCGAGACAAGCTCGCTTCTTGATTTTGCCCGTCATCTCTGCCCAACCACCAGAGTACAAGTGCCCCCAGGCAGAAATGCTGTCTGCCTGGCTCACACCTGGGACATCCCAGCACCCGGTGCTGGCGAGTGCCCTGAGCCTGGCATGGGCTGTGACATGCCATCCTGGTGGACAAACGAACGAGCCCCAGGACTGTTTGCTGACACCCCCTTCTCAGCCTCTGGTCACACCAGGGCAGCGATGGATGGGTCTCCCTCCTCCCCCCAACCTTGTCCCTCACCTACCTCAGAAGATGGGGGTGGTACAGGACAAGTTCCCACAGCCGTTGCGGCAGCATTTCATTAGGTCCGAACACTGGCTGTCCCCCTGGCACTGGTCCTCACAGATGCCCAGCGGGTGGAGGGCAGAGTTCAGCTGGGGGCAGGAACCCAGTTTTTCTGACAGCAAAAGGGAATACAGGAAGGTGGGTCAAGCGAGGCCAAGGAGGCGCTCCTGCAGCCTCGGACCCAGACCCTAGTCTCAAAAATGGTACCACGAACTGCCTAGAATGGTCTCGGGGGGCCTCGGAAGACCACCTTCAAAACCCTCCTCCAGCTCCCAGACAATTGTGCATCTTAGGACCTCAGTTTGGGTCCAGTCTCTTCCAGATGCTAACTCCAGGACTCTGACCCAGCAGTCTCCTGGAGTCCAGCACCACCCATCTCGGGGTTGATTAAAAATAAGGCAGAGGAGGCAGATGTATTTCTCCTCGGACAACAAGTACTTTGTAATAAGAATGAGTCATTACAATAGCTAGCACTTAATGAGCCTACTATGTGACAGGACCCACTAGAATGCAGGCCCTCCGTGATATTTCATTCCGTTGTACACAGGGTTTCAGACCAGGAAGAAAGGCTGGGTCATCTACTCCTGAAAGTCAGCCCATGACAGTGTTATGGCTCACAGCTGAAAACTATCCTGCCTGATTGTTTCAGATACATCAGCCCCAGGACCGATCTCTAAATGTCTAGAAGATATCACCTTTGGTCAAGTAGAGGGTCAACAAAGGCATGGGTGACCCTCGGCGAGATGGACATGCAGATGATTGCGAGGATGTAGGGGACTGGGCGGCCTTTGATTCTGTTATATATAAGGTCACCAGGAGTCCGCCTGACCACATGTGCCAAGGATTATTCCAAGCATTTTCCACATAGTCACTAATTTTCATCATAATCCTACATGAAAGGGAAAGATGCTCTTCATTCTTCCTCGTGTTACAGATTAGGAAACTGAGGCCCAGAGAGGTTAAGTGGTTTGCCTAAGGTCATACTGGTTAGAGGCAGTATTGGAGCCGCGGGAAAACTCGAGTCTAGCCACTATGTCCCACTGTGGAACAGTGAATGACCTCACGTGACTCAACTAGCCCATAGTCTTGGGAACTTCCACCAAATTACTGAGTGGGGCTGTGCAAACTGCTGCGTGGGACTCTAGTGTGGGGAGTGCTCGATGTTGACACGCCACTGGGTTTAAAATGAGCCAGCTCAGAAACAGAATAAGAGCATCTCGCTACTGTCCAGAGAGAGGAACCAAGAGCATCCCTGTGTGCTGAACCTTGATGCAGGAGACATCATAGAGACGGAGGTAGCAGAGGCAGCAGCGATAAGGGCATAAGACAGAGCAGTGAGCTTCTGGCCCATAGAGTGAAAAAGGCTGAGCGCCTTCCAGTAAAAGACTTACTTTCAGCATGGGGTGCCTCCAGGCACTTAATGAAGGAGGGGGATTAAGTTTGCTGAGTCACAGAGCTAGAGTCAAGTATCTTTAGGCTGAGGTTAATGGTGCAGTGGAAAGCTCCTTTCAGCAGCTCTAATAAAACTTTGTAACACTACCCATGCAAGGCAGAAGCCAAGGGCCCAGATAGCTGAAAGGCCAAGAACCATAGAGAAGTCCACCTGCAGGCACAGTTAAGAAGCCTCCCTGAGCAGAACTATCTCTAGAACATCTCTGATCTTGAATGGTACCTGTTATCTTCCTTAATAAAACCCACATCCTAGTTTTTCTTCGCTTCCAACATCACAACAACACACGACCCATCTCGTGGCAAGCTAGAGACAAATGCACCCCCTCTGTCCTTCCCTCCCTTCATAGGAATCAGTCTTGGGCTGATGTTGACTTTGGCTCTCCTTCCCTCTTGTAAAGTCGACATGGCCCCACACCACTCTTACCCTGTGATGCTTCATAAACAGGGTTCACACACTGACCCCTGTACTCACTCACAGTTACGATCACTCCACTCCAGGGCCCGCATACAGGTGCACACACAGTCACACTTACTTCCACTGGCACACACACAGATGGCAGCAACCACTGCAGTGAGGCTAGGCCTCTGGCAAAGTCCCTTGGGTCAACCTCAGCTTTCCTTTCATGCTCACATCAACTACCTCCTTTGCAGGGAAGATGTCTTGTCCCCATTCACATCTGGGATGAGAAGAACCAAATCCGGAGAGGGGAAAGGTCAAAGCAAGACCTCAGCCCCAGCCATCTCACTTCCAATCCAATATGCAGGGCTCCACTCATCTGACTTGCTCGACTCCCCCTGTGATCACTACGCTTCACTTCCTATGGAAGGAGAGGTGGGAGTCGGGCTCTTTTCCCAGAAGCCTCTGGAGAAGCTTCAGCTTCAGGCAGTGGTCTGGGTGACTAGCTTTGCAGGACAGGAGTGGCTGCCTTTCTGGCACCAAGGAAGCGATTCCACTGGAAGGAGCAAGAGCTCCCCATACATGCTGCCCTGGGAAGCCAGTTCCTGACAGCATAAGCCCTGTGGACCGAGTGTCTCCAGGGGAGAAAATTCCCGTAAATCGGTACCGAGCCTCTGCACTGCACAGCGGGTTTCTGAGAATCAGCATGGACTCAATGGTGAGGTGGGATTGGAGATCAAGTACCAAGCGTTGCCTAACAGACTTCACGTGAACCCCCTGAGGGTTCCTGAGACTGCGACTGTTTAGCAGAGGAGAGAGCCCAGTCTTTCTCTTGCAGAGCCGCTGGTGGTTTTGAACTGCCGGCCATATGGATCCCGTGGATCACAGCCCAGTGCGTAACCACTTCCTCACCAGGGCGCCATAGCCAATTCTGTCAAGCTTATTTTGCAGATTCGAGAAACCAGAAGCCCAGAGAGGGAGAGTCACTCCGTCAGGAGAGAAATGACAAGACGTGGGAGTCAAACTTCCAGGCTCAGGCTCCAGGCCTCTTCTTGCCTCGGGCTGTCTATCCAACAGCACAGGTCTGATGGGCCAGCCCTCCCTCGGAATAGACATCATGAGTTTGCTGCTGTTGGGGCAGGAAAAAATGAAATACGGAAGTGTGCTGGATCATAGGCTGAATTCCAGAAGATCACCAGGCCTTTCTTCCTAGTCTTAGTAGCAAAGTCCCATTGTTCAGCATCAGAGCCATCGACTGACTGGGAGATCCTGTTACTGCATAGGAGAATCATGTTGGTCTCTCGATAAAGGATGTGAGACCCCCCCTCACCCCACCCCACTGCTTCCTCTCAGGTGTCTGGGCACCCTGCTGATATCTCTAGGGCCATCAAGGAGCACATGCCACAGGGGTCAGGTCACAAGTCAGCCTCCAAACCTGTTTTTCCCTAAAGAGGAGCTGGGGGGTTGGGCTCTCTAAGGCTATTTCCTGCTCTCCTGGGTGTGGGGACCTGCGCCCTCAAGTTCCTTTCAGGAGTGCCCAGGCTTTCAGCCTCCTGACTCATCTCTCTGTGTGCTCACGCTGGAAGGCAAGGATTTCAACTGGAGCGAGGGCAGATTCAGCACTGGGAGGACGCCTGTGCGGGCGGTCCGGAGCAGGGCCAGCACGGAACCCCGTCGCTAGGTTCAGCGCTCGCCACTGGATGGCGCCGCCTCCTTGGGTCAGACCCTTTCCCACGCTGTCCTTCGCGCCCTCTTCTTAAAGGTGGCCTGTGGCTCCCCCGACGCTGTGCAGCCCCCCCCTCTGCCTGGGCCGAGGGATCGGAGGGGTACCGGAAGGAGCCCCAGGGCTCCTCTAGGGATAGACACCCCATGCCTAGGGCCCAGCGTGCCTCCGCCTGGGGATCCCTGTAGGTTTCTGCCATAGGGTCGCGGTGCTCAGAACAATGCGCCCCTGTGCGCGTCCGGAAACCCGTCACGCACCAGGGACTTGAATCCAGCGGGGTGCGCACCCCCTCCCCGCGCCCGACACCGCCCCGCCCCTCCACTCCCCCGTCCCGACACGCTGCGCTTCACCTTCACCGACGCCTTTTGTCTCTCCCCAGCCCAGGCAGGGAGGGGACGGAGACCCTGGCTGCCACGCCTGCGCTCTCCCGGGTGCCCGTGGCCCTCCCCGCGCGGGTGCCCGCGGGCTTACCATTGGGGAGGACGCAGAGGGCGACGCAGTCCGAGCGGCAGCACTTGAGGTTGTCGGCGCAGTCAGCGTCGGAGGAGCAGCCCTCCGTGCAGTTCAAGTCCTTGGGCAGCTCCGGGCACACGCCCGTTTTCTCTGCGTCTGCGCGCCAGAGGAAGGGGGTCAGGAGACCGGGGTCGGGGTCGGCGGTGGACTCAAGACCCAGAGGATGTCCAGCTGCCCAGAGGACCCTACAAGTCGAGCCCCGAGCTATTCTCGATCTCGGGCCCCGGGGCTCCCCTCCAGGCCGGGGCTCCCCACGAACCCGCAGAGTCTGCGAGAGGGGCCGGAGTTCCCCAGTCTCTGGTCTCAGCGCCCTCACCTCTCAGCCCTGGAGGAACCCCGCGTAGCAGAGACTCAAGATGCTTCCAAAGTCTGAACAGAGGGTCCCAGGTGCTCCTGGCGGTTTCCCTCCTTCATCACGGAGTCCTGGCCCATATTTACGCCCTCTGTGGCCTCCCACCTCTGCCACCCTGATTCCCAAACCCCAAGCTGCCAGGGTCCCACCAGAGACCCCTAGTCGCAGACTTCCGCCCTGCTCTCGCCGCCCCCAGTTGCTCCAGCCGGGGAGAGGCTACGCCCAGGCGGTTCTGTCCTGCGCTCCCCGCTGGGCCCTCTGGGCGCCAGCCGGCTCCCCGCCCCGCTCACCTGTGGGCCCCGGGGGCAGGCCCAGCAGCAGCAGGCCCAGCAAGAGGGCAGCGGTGACGTGCAGGCCCAGGCAGCTGCGGGACGGCATGGTGCTGGAAGGGCGGGGTACCGGTGCAAGTCACCCTGCGCAGGGGGATTTAAACTGGGGCCCAGGGGGTGGGGATTAGGGGGCGGGGCGGGGCCGTCTGCGGGGCAGAGGGCTCTCTGGGCTGGCAGACCAGCTGCCACCTCAAGCCATTTCACAATCTCCTAGGATCAGGTGTCGCTCTTGGCCCCTGTGGGAACCAGGAACCTAGGCAGCTTCCAGTCCGGCCAGCAGCGGCCGGACACTTGTGTCCACCTCCCTCACCTGCCTTTCTGCCTCCTGGGGTCTGGGTACCGGGTTGAGAGAGAGGACAGACCCAGTACTTCTGGATTCAGACCCCAGGACTCTCCCCAGTGCCTTGGAGAGGGAGGGGGGCAGGAGAAAATAGGGCAGGGAGTTGGGGAGGCGATAGAGACCAGGGATTAAGAGGTTGGGTTTGGGGTCAACCAGATCAGAATGCAAATCCCTTTTTTGGGATTAGTGATGGCTGCCTCATGTAGCGGTAGCCATGTGGGGCACATAGTAGGAAGAGGGTGTAGAAAGAGTGTGGATAACTTTGACTAGCTACCTGGACAACCCACTGGAAGAGGTGTCCGCATCAAAGACAGGTGAGATGACAGAATGCAGACACTATCAAACAGTATCATTACTATCACACACAAGTACATCTTTTGCTGGTGAAGATTAAAAAGTGGCTACAGCGGGGATCTGCCAGCAATTCAAATCAGATTCCGAAAAGGGTATAGAAAGAAAGCGTTTGTTGCTGCTCTCAGGGGGATGGTGACGGAAAGCAGACTACCCGAAAGATGCTGAGCTGGGTTCTGTTGACCATGCACAGGACTGTGTGGATCATAATAAATTATGGGTAACATTGTGTAGGATGGGTATTTCAGAACATTTTGTGCTCACAGGGGATACTGCTCTGCTTGTAATCAGGAACAGTGTATGTCAGGGTCAGCTAGAGACCTGAATGACCTAGGAGGTGTGATATCCCTAACTACCTCATCATACCCATTCCATCAGTCATGTCAAGATCAGCTAGAGGTCTGGATGAGTCATCCCAAGTTGCCTCGCATGATCCTCTCCAGGGGTCATGTCCATATGACTCATCCCCACACAGAACAGGATAGGGACTGAGGTGAGCCAATGGGTCCTGTCACCTGACCTCTAGAAAATCCAATCTCACATCCCTAGAAAGCTGTTGTCTTCTTCAAATCTTGAAGCAACCTGCTTCATAATTGAAGAGTATTTTGAGGTTTTTTTTGGGGGGGGAGGGAGGTTGGCATTACTGCCCTGGTGGGAGTAGGAAGCCCTGCCTTGCTCCTGGAGAGCTGCTGCTGGATTTGAATTGTCAACCATGTGGGCCTGCAGTCCCACACACAACCACTGTACCACCAGGGCTCAGCACGTATTTTATTTTATTTTTGTTTGTTTGTTTTTGTTGGGCATCACTGCGCTCTGGTGGTCATGCAAGCTACCCAGTGATGCTCCTGAGAGCCGCTGTTGAATTTGAACTGCCAAGCCCACTGGCCGCAGTTCCACACCCAACCACTTACCCCACCAGGGCTCAGCCATGTATTTTATTTTTTTTAACTCTTTGCTGTATTTGCTATCTTGTCAGACTTGCTTATCTGGGTGTCTTTGGCCCTGTCGGTTGTAGTGACAAACCACTAGGGAGAAACTTGTCAGCTTTTTTCCAAGGAAGAAAAACCCAGTGGCATGGACCATCAACAGGTCACAGATTGTACCCTTTCACCATACCTTTTCCATCCATGTGCTGAGCACATAATCCAAGAAATTGGATTATATGGAGAAGACCTTGGCATCAGGATTGGAAAGAGACACAGTAACAACCTGCCATCTTCATATGACCCAACCTTGCTTGTTCAAACTGAAGAGGACTCGAAGTGCTCACTGACAAAGCTCAAAGTCTACTGCCTTCAAGATGGCTCAAGTTTAAGAAAAAGAAACTCCCTATAACCAAACGACTAAGCAATATCATGACAGATGGTGAACGTATTTAAGTTCTCAAGGATTTCATCCCACCTGACTCACAATCAACACCCATTGGAACAGCAATCAAGAAATCTAATTATATATTTCTTCCCCCCCCCAAAATCTAATTATATATTTCATTAAGCAAATATGCCAGTAAAAAAAAAAATCCCTTTCAAGTGTTTAAAAAAAAAAGTAAGTTTGAGAACTAAGATGTGTCCGACCCAAGTCATGGTATTTTGAACTCCCTCATACGCATGTAAAAGCTGTACAAGGAAGAATTGATACCTTTGAATGATGGCATTGCTGAAGAATATGGACTGGATCGCCAAAAGGAAGAACAACTCTGCCTTGGGAGAAGTCCAGCTTGCAAGCTCTTCGGGGTGTGGAGGGGGTGACTTTATCTCCTGTACTCTGAGCCTGTGGCCAGGAGGCTCCGGTCCCTGGGGAAGAACATCATGCTTGGTGGAAGGTCAGTGAAAAAGAACAAGATCCTTTTGGATTGACACAGTGGGTGCACCAGGGCACTGGGACACCGGAACCAGAGCGAGGCTGGTGCAGGGCACAGCAGCGCTCTGTTCTGTTGTGCTTGAGAAGAGGTGAGGGAACAGCCATGACATTCTTTAATTAACTCACTTGACAGAAGAAACTGAGGTCCATGGAGGTTGTCTTTTTGTTTGTTTGTTTGTTTGTTTGTTTGCTTATAAAGCACCTTAATGAGAGAGGGAGAAAAATTGAGGAGTTGATACCAAGGGCTCAAGTAGAAAGCAAATGTTTTGAGAATGATGAGGGCAACAAATGTACAGATGTGCTTGACACATGGATGGATGGATGGATTGTGATAAGAGCTGTATGAGTCCCTGATAAAATGATGGTTTTTTTTAAAAAAAAGCTGGGCATTGTATGAGCCCCCAATAAAGTGCTTTATTAAAAGAGAGAGAGAGAGAGAGAAAGCTATTAACAGTCAGGAACTCATCTGGGTGTGGTTCTCCCTCCTCTTTTCCACACCAGCAACCCATCCTGGTTGACTGCATGTTGGGGGTATGCTCACTGTCACGTGGGATCCTCCCAGAAAGCTTAGGAAGGGAAAGTTACTGTCTCAGCAGTATATGACAGGTGACAGTGCGAAGAGTTTAGCTAAAGTGACCAGATTTTAAGCGGGATACCATTGATCGGGATCGGGGTGGGGGGGTGTCTTGATTAAAAATTTGGTCTATATGGAGCAACAAAATGTTCATAGTGTGCAAAAATAGTATTGTAATATATTTATTTGAATCTTGAACCACCACGGGACGTTGTTAAATTGTTAAAAAGCGGGCTGTCCGGTCACCTTAGTTTAGACCCTTCTGTAAAATCCCATGCTGAACAATGAAGACCAGGATTTGGATACAGGGTTCCTTGCCTCCATACCCTTGTTTTTTTTCCATTTCATCACAGCAAACAATCACTCGATGTGACCGTGCCAGGCAAGACCCTTAATAGAGAGAAATCAATAAAGAATGAGTCCTTTTGCATAGATCTAGGGGGTGATGGACCCAGGTTGGGCTTCCCTGTTCTAATCCACCAGTTTGAAATTAATAATAAGGATACAATGAGAAGATGAATGTAGCATTCTTGCCGTTATCACCAAGGGCTAGGTCCTCATCAGTGGATGCCGAGAGCTGCCTGGCAGCTCTTTCTCTGGAGGAAGAGTGCTGGACTGCTCGTGTTTGAAGTCATTGTGCCACTGAGCCCCTGGCGACTACATGGCATCTGTGAATGGTGTCTGCCATGATTAAGGAGATGGCCTAGAGCAAACTTTATAACCCAAGGTGGGAAATGCAAAAACAGGGCTACTCAGGGAATTGGACGAAATATGTCTTCAAAAGTGCTTCCAGGCTGAGCCCCGGTGGCGTAAGTGGTTGAGTGTGGGACTGCAGCCCGCGGGCTTGGTGGTTCAAATCCCGCGGCGGCTCGCAGGGGCAGCACTGGGTAGCTCCCACGACCACCAGAGGCAGTGATGCACCCCCCCAAAAAAAAGTGCTTCCTAGAACTATCAGAGAGGTTCCACTAAGAGGGACATCCTGTGCTTCCTGACTGCAAGAAACTCAACTGAAAATATACGCAGACCCAAGTTTCTTAAAGTAGGAGAGCAGCCACACATGCAGACAGACTCCTTCTTTTCAATTGGCTGGCCACCTGCATCCTTTCTGTGAGTTCCCTTCTCCCCATACAGCTGAGTTTTCCTGTCCCCTAAAGGGGCTTTTGGCTCCTAGAAAGAGTTACAGTCTTGGAAATACACTGGGGCAGAACCCCTGTCCTTTAGGGTAACTGGTGTTTGGCACTCCCTCAAAGGCAGCCAGTGAGACAACCAGACAGACCAACGTTTGGCTCGCTGGCCTCAGGGGACCCGAATGGGTAGCAGATGGTGTGGGCAGCGTGGGGCAGGCATCATTTGTACCGGAGCTTCGCCTTTACCCCACCTCTTCTCTTCCTCCTTCCTCCTCCTTCGTTCTTGTTTCTCTCTGCTGCTTTTCCCACCCATGTGCCCCACATCTCTGATGCAAGAACACGACCAAAGGAAGCAGGAATTCCCACCCACGAGGTGATTTTTAGTTCTTGAACTTCACTTGATTGTCTTGGGTTTTTGTGTTTGGTTGTATCACAATACATTTATTTATTTATCTATTTATGTTATCTCTCACTTCCTTTACCATGGCCTCTTCTTTACTACCCTGTCCCCCTGAGAATATGCAAGCGTCTCCACAGGGAAACCCCAGCATGCCTGTGCATTCCACAACACCCAGTCGACTAGCGAAACAAATCCAGAGCCATTCATATGTGTAAGAAGGGACTTTTTTGGGCTTAGTCCCGGTGGCGTAGTGGTTGTGCGGCACACTGGGCTGGTGGTTCAAATCCAGTGGCAGCTCTCCAGGAGCACTCCCACCAGAGGGCAGTGGTGCCCCTCCCCCAAAAAGAGGAAATGTTATTTTAGAGAGCAATTATACATTAAGAAAACACCCCAGCTCAGTCCATATCAAGTCCATATGTCAATACTAGTCCAAAAATTCCTTTGTAGACTCACACAGCCATGTAATGATGCTGAGTGCAAGAGGTTCACAGGTCATGGGTGGAAAGTCCTATGGATCCAGTGGTGGTGGAAGCGTCTCAGCACTGGCGTGGGTTTCCCTGGGGCTTCTCCAGGGCTGGGGCTCTGGCTGCATTAGTGTAACTCCATGTGGCTTGTCATTTTCATGGAAAAGTTAATATACTGGAAGTGAGCTGCGGGGTCCAAGGTCAAAGAAGAAGGCGGCTGAGTCTTCCCTCCGGCAAGGTAGACAGAGTCTACCCACAGACAGAAGGGTGGATCAGCAGCAGTCAGTAGCTTAGGAGTCTGGTGAAGCAGGCCCAGGTGGGATTTTGAACTCAAGCAACGCAAAACGACAGAATCCACCCGTCGCAAGCTCAAGCGATGTGCACACCTGTAGCGTGGCAAAGCAGGGCCCAGAGGAACCTCGAGCTGTAGCGACACAACCCGTGGGTTGGCTGTCCCCAGGGCGCGTAGCTCACAAGTTGAGGCAGAGGCTAGGCAAAGCAGCTAGACTCTGGTACAACCATCAGAAAGCAAGCGGGCAAGGGGTGAGCCTTGCCACACCGTTTATCCCTTTGCCCTCTGATTAAACTGCGACCTTATCAATCCCACATGTTCCTGTTGGCCAGGTTGGCACAATAAACCTGTCACAGGGCACCCCCTTGCCACCATGGCACCTGTACACAATTCTTGAGCCCTATATGATTTCTAGACATTGGTGAAATCACACACCTAACATCACACATCTATCAGACATATAAATGAAATCACATTGAATTGAATTGTATCTGGAACATCGTACATGAACAAAGGAAAGATATTCAGTCAGCACATATAAAGAAAATACACTGGCCATCACAATTCTCACTTTTGCAATTAATCACATGGTCGTAACTGCTAGGTAAAACCACTTTCTTTTACTACCCCTTCTGTATTACCTCTGCCGCCAGCCAGCACTCAGCTGGTTGTGGTTCTTTTCCTGGTTGGGTGATCCAGACCTTCATTCCTGCAAGGTCTGGCTCATTAGACATTCTGTCACCATTGGGTTGCTGTAGTTTACCATTAACTTTAATCACAGGGCATGGTAGTACTAAGAGATGGCCTACAGGATCTCCTGGATTCCAGACATATTTCTCTTTAACTCCATTGTGTAGAGGCAGTGCAATTTCTTCTTGGTAATCAGGATCAATCACACTACTCTGGACAGTGACATCCTTCCTGACCTGTTGGATCAACACGTCAGGAAAGCATGAGAAGCCCAAAGTGGCCAGGGCATTCTCAACTGCCAGTTCAGTGGAATCTGTGCTGTGCTTCCCGATGGGAGAGTTCCTTCCTTCGGGACCAGGACCTCCAGACCTGAAGCACATAGGGTTGCTGGGACAGGGAGCAAAAATGCTGCAAGTGGGTCACTAGGAGTGATAGTGAGTGGTGTCAGGTCAACTTCCACCCCTTGGTTCCTGGATCCACGAATCCTGGCTATTGAAGACACAGCACCATATATTGGTCATTGGTTTAGAGCATAGCATATATAGCCTTCTGAAAGCCATTGTCCCAGCCCCACAAGTTGTCGCCACTTAGCATAATTGTGTCTTTAGGAGACCATCACATTGTCCTTAAAGTCAGCTGCTTCAGGATGCTGAGGAACATGATGCGACCAGTGGATTCCATGGACACGAGCCCATTGCCACACTTCATTAGGTGTGAAGTGAGTTCCTTGATCTGAAGCAATGCTATGTGAGAGGCCATGCAGTGGATAAGGCATTCTGTGAGTCCACGAATGGTAGTTTTGACAGAAATGTTGTGTGCAAAGAAGGCAAATTGATATCCAGAGTAGGTGTCTATTCCAGTAAGAACACAATGCTGCCCCCTCCATGATGGGAGTGGTCCTGTGTTATCAACCTGCCACCAAGATGCTGATTGATCTCCCATATCTTGGACTCAATGTTGGCTTCTGCTGTTGGCAGATGAGGCACTCCGCAGTGGCAGGGATCGAGTCAGCTTTGGTGAGTGGAAGTCCATATTGCTGTGCCCATGCATAGCTCCCATCCCTTCTACCATGTACCCATTCAGCAGTGACAGGAGTGGCAGAGGAAAGAAGAGGGCCAGTCTCCACAGTGCATGTCATCTTATCCCCTTGATTGTTAAAGTCCTCCTCTTCAGGTAACCCTTGGTGAGTATTCACATGAGACTTGATGATCTTCACTTTCTTGGTCCATTCAGAAAGGTGCACCCACATACCTCTTCTCCACACCTCCTTGTCACCAATTTTCCAATCACGTTTCTTCCAATTCCTTGACAATCCAGCCAAGCCATTAGCCACAGCCCATAAGTCAGTATACAATATCGCACTTGACCAGTTTCCAGGAAAGCTGAACAGCCAGGTGCACAGTTCAAAGCTCTGCCCTTTGGGAGGATTTCAGAAAGGGGCTGCAGTGCTTCTGCTGTCCACTTAGGAGTGGCACCTGCATAGCATGCAGAGCCATCAGTGAACCAAGCATGGGCTTTCTGTCCTTCAGTTAACTTATCCTAAGAAACTCTCAGGAGACCGTAGGGTGCAGACTGGGACAAGGAAGGCCCTGTGATAGGAGTGGAAACTGTGGGCACTCGAGCCCCTTCTTCAGGCAGCTTACTTAGACCTTCAGGTCTTGCTCGAGCCCAATCTCTTATGTACCACTTCCATTTAATAAGGGAGTGTTGTTGTACATGCCCCACTTTAGGACTCAGTGGGTCAGACACTAGCCAGTTCATGATGGGCAGCTCAGGCCTCACAGTGACTTGGTGGCCCATGGTGAGAAATTCAGTCTCCCCCTCCCACCCCTACCCCACTGAATGTACAGATAGGGTCATTCTTTTTAATCTTCCTGAAATATGTTTCCATGAAACTTATTAATAGGGGTTACCATTTTTTGGTCAGCTTGGCCAATAGAACTTTTATTACTTTTTAGAACAACATGTTATGCTTTCTTGCCAGTTGCCTCCGGGGCAGGTGTTTTCTGAGCCGGAGCTTTTTGGGCTTTCTGAGCGTTTGGAGGCCCGGCCTTTTGACCAGCAGCGTTCTCTTTCTGGGCAGGAGCCTTCGCTTTTTGACCTGCAGCTTTCTCCTCCTGGGCAGGGACCTTCTTGCCAGTGGTGGCAGTGGCGGCCGTGGCAGCCCCCTTCTTAGCTGGAACCTTTGCTCCTTTCGCAGCACTTGCTTTTTTGGGAGAAGCCTTCAGAAGAGTCGCCCTTTGAAGCTTCTTAACTTCCTACTTTATTAGTCTGTTCCTCATTTTCTTTACCTTCATGACCTTAAAATTATCAAAATCTGTCATCTTGGCTTTCATTTCTCTGGCTTCAATCTTCTTGGCCCATCTTGCGGCTGCCCATTTTGTACGGATATCAGCCTTCTGCCAGGCTTGTCAGACCTACTTCTGTCGGGCACTGTGTGGGAACTTGAGAGTGAAGTCCGTGAGCTGCGTGCATTTGAAAGGCACGGCCTGCCTCCTGACTTGAGTGCAAGGGCCATCAACCAGAGGCCAGTTCTGATCGATCACGTCAAAGATTGTGACCAGTTTCCCGGCATGAGGTCCACAGGAGATGTAGCCACCCGGCCAACCTCCACAAAGTGCCTGAACACCATCTTGGCAGCATTCGGCGAGAAGCAGGAATTACCCTCTTAAAGTAGATAATCACATTATTTTTACAAATCTGCTCATCTATCCAAACATCCACCAATTATTACTACTACTTTCATCTTATTCTCTCTTCCTTCCCCTCATCTTCCCCCCTTACTCATCTCTCTCCCCGTTTCTACATTTCATCACCAGCCCCTATTATACCCCTCACTCAATCCTAGACAGAGCTAACTGCTTCTACACGATCCAGAGCCGTATCATGATGCCAAGAAAGCAGCAGTAAACTACAATAAACACAAACTATCAAGAAAAACATGAACATGCAAGTGAAAATCACTCAACCCCAATGGAGCACTATGAATGAGAGGCCGTGCAATGACCAGAAACAGGATTCAGAAGAACAATGCTTGGGTCAGTTCAAGACATGTGAGAAACACTCATGAAAACAATGGAAGAAATTGAAATACTAAATTCTTAAACCAAAAAGAATTCCAAAAGATAAACAATGAAATAACAGAATTAGGCAACTGTGGTAGTTATAGAATCATTTGTCAATCTGAGAGGATTCAGAGTGAAGGGGTGGAGTCTATCCTGTCAAACAGGTCATAGCTAATGAGGCCTCTGTGTGGACATAGCCTTCTCCTGAGGATTCTGGGAATTCCTGGATTTCCTCCCTGGAGTGAGAGATTCTCTCCCTCTGCTCACTTCTGGGAAACCTTGCAGCTGATAAGACACATGGAACTACACTAATGCCCTGAGCTGGAGGAGCCACATGGAGATCCCTGCCAGTGCTGAGATGCTTACCCCACCACTGCATCCACAAGACTTCCCACCCACTGGCCTGTGATCTTCCTGAATTTGGTGTCATTCCATGTGTTTTGTGAGTCTGAAGAGGATTTTATAGATTGGTATCAGACCGATGGGCTATTATCGGACTTACAGACTGGACTGGGCGAGGATGTCTTCTCAATATTCAATTGCTTTTGTATAGAAAGCTCTTTCCTAGAAACGTATGTGTGTCATCAACTTGTTTCTCTAGTCTACCCAGACTAACACACAAGATAGTAAAAAACCCATAGAATAGAATGGAGGACAAGGAAAATCGAATCAGCGAGCTTGAAGACAATCTCTCTACTACAATTGACAAGAGGAAAAATAACACACACAGAGCTAAGGAATCAGAATAAAGCCTGAGGAGGATGTGGGACACTCTCGAGAGAAATGACCTATGTCTCAATGGTATGCTTTAAGAAAAAACTTTTTGCAGAGAGGATAGCATGAGAAACCATCAATGAAAATTTCCCCAACATCACAAAGGAGTAGAAAATAACTATCCCAGAATCTGAGAGGACTTCAAAGAGGACAAATCCTGAGAGAAAAACATCCTGACATGTCATAGTCAAACTCCCATTCTGAGGAAAATGAGAGCATCCTGAAGGCATTAGAGAATAAAGAACAGTCCTCTACCAAGGAAAACTAAGGCGAATCCATGGACTTCTCAGCAGAAACTATGCAGCAATAAGACAATGGAGTGATATACAAAATTCTGAAAGGAAAAAAAAAATAGAACTGTCCACCAAGAGTCCTATAGCCAGAAAAATTTACTCTCAAACATGAGGGGTAAATAAAGGCATTTCCAGGCAAGCAAAAACTAAAAGAACTCATAAAAAATAAGGTCATCGGTGCAAAAAAATATTATCCATATTGTTATGGATAGAATCAGCAGCAACAACAGACAAATCTGAAGGCATCAGGCAGGACAATATCGCTCAGAAAGCAATCCAATGGAAGCAGCACTTAAAACAGCACAGAAGTAAAGGAGGAACAAAGACATCAATAAAACCACCAGAAGTGGGGAGGAATCAAACACAAACACAGCAAAACGACAATGACAAACTTGCATGAATCCAAGACCAGAAAATAAAAATCACGTATATGCTGCCTACAAGAGACATATCATCCCAGGAAAAAATAGGCTGAAAAAACTTGCACAGTGGTTAAAAAAAATCTACCAAGCCAAATGGCAACCATCTTAAAACAGAAGTGGCAGTATTAGTCTCTGATAAGAAGGTTTCCAGGTAAATGACATAATGAGCTATCAGAATGGACACTACATAAAGATTAAAGAAACAATGTAACAATAAACAACATAACAATGTAAACATACACATACCCAGTAAAAGACACTCAAAAAAACATTGATTAAATGTGTATACAGTTGTAAACAGAGATGGACAACTCAACAATAATAGTAGAGAGTTCCACACAGGAAACACGGGTTATCAGGAAGAAACTCAATAAAGCAACACATGAGGAAAACAACAGAATCGACCAGCTCAATCGCCTAGACATATACAGAGCTCTCCAACAACACAGTCTACATTCTTCTCCAGCATACACAGTACATTCTCTAGAATATGTCATTTGTTAAGCCTCAACAAGTCAAAAAAAAAAAAAAAAGACCAACATAGTGAGATTCTATGATCCTTTTTCTCAGATCACAGTGCTGTAAAACTGGAAACCAACAATAGAAAGAAAAGGAACATAAAGGCAAACACATGGCAACTGAACAGCATACAACTTAAACATGACTGAGGAATAGATCAAAAAAAGGGATGAAATTAAGAAATTGCTTGAAATAAATGAGAACAATAACACATCGTACCAAAACCTGTGGGACACAGCAAAATGACAATGTATAACAAGCCACACGAAAAAAGAGGAGAAATCCAAAACCAACACCTCAACCTGGCAACTCCAACACTGAGATCCAGAGCAGCAACATAAACCCTCCAACCGCACGAGAAATAAACCATAAAGATTAGGACAGAAATAAACATTGGAAAACAGAGAAACAATGCGGGGGGGGGGGGGGGAGGGGATCAACAAGACTGGAAGTTGCTGTTTTGAAAGAATTAAACAATCTATAAACTGCTGCCAAATTTAACAAAAGAAAAGAAAGAGAAAATCAAATATCCGGAATTGGAGATGAAAATGGTGACATCACAAGAGAATGAAATAAAAACAATAATAACACAGTCCTATGAAAGACTACTCCAACAAGCTTGATAATCTAGAGGAAATGGACAAATACCTAGAAATACACCATGTACCCAGATTCACGCAAATGAATGTTCCAAACCTGAACACCCAGAGCAAAAGAAGAAAAGAAAAAAGCAGCCAAGAAATTTCCCACCAAGAAAAGTTCAGGACTAGAAGCTTCAAAGGGGAAGTCTACAAAGTATCAGGAAAGTATTGCCACCAATTCTACACAGACTGTTCCAGAAAGTGACAGAAAACTTCTGAATTCATTCTATTAAGTAAGCAAAGCTCTGATACCAAAACCAGGAAAAGACAGAAAACTACAGACCAATATCATTCATGATCATATGTGCAAAACTTTTCAACAAAATCTGACCAATAGAATCCAAGAATATATCAATAATAAATTCATCATGACCAAATGGAATTCATGGCCAGGAATGCAAGAATGGTTCAACATTTGAAAAGCAGTTCATGTAATCCACCACATAAACAAAGAAAAGAAAAATGAACTAATGATGATATCATTTGACAATATGATTTGATAATATGAAACACCCATTTCTAATAAAAAACACACAGTAGCATTAAAATATAAGGGAAATTCCTCAATATAACAAATACCATAAGGCTGAGCCCCAGTGGCATAGTGGTTGTGTACAGGACTGTGGCCCACAGGGTTGGCGGTTCAAATCCAGCAGCAGCTCTCCAGGAGCAAGGCTGGGCCTCCTCTCCCACCAGGGCAGTGATGCCACCAAAAAATACCATATATGAAAATCTAATAGCTGATACCACATTCATTGGAGAAAAACTGAAAACAGGAACTAGACAAGGGTGTCCCTTATCACCACTCTTATTCAACATCAGGCTGGAAATCTAAGGCAGAACTATCAGACAACACAAAGAAAACCAGGGGATACAATTGGACAAAGAAGAACTGAAGTGAAGCCCTTGCTATTTGGGGGACAAATGATTTTATAAGTAGGGAGCCTCAAGGACCCCACACAAAGACAGTTGGAAACAATTGAGGGATTTGGGAACACAGCAGGATACAAGCATCATGCACAGAAACCAATTGGACTCCTATAAACCAGGGATGAGTGCTTCAAAAAGACATCAAGAAAACAGTATCATTTACAATAGCGACATGAAAGATGAAATTCCTAGGTATAAACCTAACCAAAAAAATAAAAGTTGTGGGGCTGAGCCCCGGTGGCGTAGTGGTTGTGCGCGGGACTGCAGCCCACTGGGATGGAGGTTCAATTCCAGCTCCACGGAGCAAAGGCTGGGCCTCCTACTCCCACCACCAGAGGGCAGGGATGCCCCCCCCAAAAACAAAACAAAACAAAACAAAAAACAATAAAAGATGTGGACAAAGAAAGCTACAGAACATTATTAGGAGAACCCGAGAGATATCGACGCAAGTTGAAGACTATCCCATGGTCATAGATATAAAGACCTTATATTGTGAAAGTGCAGGTACCACTTAAAGCAATCTACAAGTAGGTGCAATTCCCCTCCAGATCCCAACTTCATTCTTTAAAGAAATGGAAGATGCAGTGACCAACTTCCAATGGAGAAAGAAGCCCAAGGTAAGCTAGGAACGTCTCAAAAGGAAGAATAAAGTAGAACGCCTTGCACCACCCAACTTCAAAACCAAGCTCAGAGCCATGGTACTAAAACAGCCTGGTATTTGTACAAGGACGGATGCACAGACAAATGAAACCGAATAGAAAATTAAGAAATAAAAACATCCACCTATAGGCAACTGATTTCTGACAAAAGATCAAAAACATTACATGGGAAGGGATATCATTTTCAACAAATGGTTCTGGAGATATCGGATTTCCATCTGCAGAAGAATGGGACAGGACCCATACTTCGGCCTATGCACCAAAATGAACTCCAGGTGAATTATGAATCTAAATAGCAATGACACAATGCACGAGAGATGAATTACTAAGATCTATAGAATTCTGCAATGCCTCAATAAGAAAAAAATCTAATAATCCAGTCAAAAGGTAGTGATGGACATGAATGGACAATTCACAAAGGCCAACATTGGAATGGATACCAAACATATGAGGAAATTCTTGTGATCACTGGCGCTACGGGAGATGCAAATCAAAACAACGATGTGATATCGCCTTATACCCTCAACGCAATGATAGTCCGAGTTTTAAAAAAACAGAGAAGAGCAATGTACAACCACTTGTGGAAAATGATATAGAGCTACCCAAAACAACTAGAAATAGGAATTTCACATAGTCTAGCCGGACCTTTACTGGGTGTTTACCCCAAGGAAATAAGAAACAGAACATGAACAGACGTATGATCTCTCTCATATTTATTACAGTGCAGTTCACAAGAGCAAGAAGCTAAAAACAGCCCAGATGCCCATCAGGAGAAGAAGAAAGAAAGACACTCGGGTACGTACATACAGTGGAATACTAGGCATCCCTAAAAAAGTGAGGAGAGCCTGGGACATCTCATAGCATGGATGACTTGGAAACCATTATGCTGAATGAAGTGAGTCAATCACTAAGGACAAATATTATATGAGTCTGTCTCTGTAAGGATAAACACCAAGAAGAAGGCAGGCTTCTGTTCTCAGGTCATGGTATCTTCTAGTTCCGTCTCCCAAGCAGGAAGGTAGATCCCACGAACAGTATCACCCCCTTTATAAACATGTCTAAAAACCACTTAGAGGAGAGCTCACCTCAGCTGGGATCAGTTTTTCCAGAAGAGGGGCACAAGGGAGAAAACCATTCAGTTGCTGCCATAAAACATTTTGCTAGGGTCACCCCAGATCAACCGACACTCCTACAAGAGTGATAAATGAACCTTACTGGAAATTCAAGTCAACAAGGATGCAGGGAGGCAAGTTTTGTCCCCAGGAAAGCTATTACATTACTATTGATAGGTAAACCAGTCGAAGAACCTCCCATTGGGAGAAGCACTTAACAATACTTATCTAAAGCCCAAGGGGAGACTATGCCCTGTACTGTTTCTAACTGGAAGTTTCGACCTAGTTTCTACCAGTCCTTGGTTATTCAGACCATGTGTTATAGACTCCTAGTACTGAAGACTCTCGCCTTTCAAACAGCTCACCCCACCCCTTCATAGGTCACACTAGATAGGTTGGATGTGGAACCCCCACAAAGTTAACTGGGCTTTATCTCAAACTCAGCTCTAGCAGATTTAAGGAGAGCTGGCGTACTCCTTTAGACTGAAGGCTGAAACCCCTAGTGTGAGAGGAAGAAAATGAATGCTAACCCAAAGTTAGGAAATTGGTGGTCCTCGGACATTGCTTAGAGGGTGCCAGAGAACAGAGGCCTGGGACTACCTTGTCTTTCCTATTGTAATGCCTTCCTTGTGTATGATGTGTATGAGTCTTGCATTCATGGTCTTTGTGAAGGAGTGTTATTGAAAGTTTTGCACAATCACTAACTCCCATTGTTTATGTAAATATGTTCAGTCACTTAAGAGTGTAATCTGTTTAAGTCAACATTTCCTATATTGCAATCTGAAGCCAGCCTTTATTTGCATAATTTCCTTTTCTCAGGAGTGTCTTAAAGTCTATGCCATCGGCTAAATTTACAACACTATCAATAGAATTAACTTATGCCCCAGGAGGGATGATTTATAATGTTCTCTATCTTAAAATGATCATGATGCCAGAGACATATATAACCCATCCATATATGAATAGATTTGGGCCTCACAGTTATAACCCCAATCTCAGAACAATAAATTCTTATGCCACGGCCCTGCTTGGTGCTCACCCTCATGAAGAGATCAGGGAAGATACAGGTGCCATAGCAAATTGTGGTGAGGAAGCCAGAAGGAAACCAACCATCAAAAAGTTGTGCCGGGACAGAGGGGTGAAGAAGTGCATCTGGGGCCTTGTCTTCAAACCAGCAACCATCTAAGTGAAGCATCAACTAAGTATGCATGCAAGAAGCACAGCAGCCTGTGTGACCAAGGTCTGTAAATAATACAGTCCACGTCAAAAGGAGGAAATAGCATCAGAGCTTAAATTGGGAACCCTGGGCTGAGCCCTGGTGGCATAGTGGTTGTGTGCGGGACTGTAGCCCACTGGCTTGGTGGTTCAAATCCAGCAGCAGCTGTCCAGGAGCAAGGCTGGGCCTCCCACATCCACCAGAGGGCAGTGATGCACCCCCCAAAAATTGGGAACCCTGGTTTGAAGAAGGCTGTGAATGATCATGGAAACACAAAATCCATTCAGAGGGTCTCCACATGGATGAAGTCTCTGTTGACAGCCCTTGACCATCATTAAGGGATGTGAAAAGTCTTTCTAGCACACAGAGAGCACTGGAAAGTTGACTGTGGTAGGGGTGGTAAGGTTAAAATTTAATACCCTATCATTTGATCTCCCTTTTGAACCATTCTGAAGTTGTTTCCATTTTTAATATTTTCTGCTTTCTCTTTGATTGAGGTTTTTCTATGCTTTGCCTAGTCTTTGTGATTGGGTTTGTTCATTTGCTGGCTTTGTATGATTGCATTTTATTTTGCATGATGTTCTATATATGAAATCCAGTCTGGGTAGAGCTATGGAGAGAGTAGCTAGATTGACAGTTACCCAGGAATATAGCAGAGGAGACTGAGGGGATATGGGAAATAACAATGAAATAATACCATTGCTGAAGTCAGAGGGATCTTGGCTCAAAGCAGAAAATACCAAAAAAGGTGTTTACTTGTGTTTTACTGACCATGCACAGGCATCCGACTGTGTGGATCTTAATAAACTATCGGTAACCTTGAGAAGAATGGGAGTTCCAGAACACTTGGTTATGCTTCTTCGGAATTTTTTCATGGATTAATTGTGCCAACAGAACAAAGGAATACTGTGTGGTTTAAAATCAAGAGGGGTGTGGATCCTTTCATAATGCTTTTTCAATCTGTACACTAAGCAAGTCCTCAGAGAAGCTAGGTTGGAGGAGGAAGAATGCAGCAGCTGGAAGGAAGGAAGGCTTACTAACAGCCTGTGATCTGCAGGTGACACAACCTTGCTTGCTGAAAGTGAGGAGGACTTGAGGCACTTGCTGACGTCAATCAAGGATCGCTGTCTTCAGGGTGGATTACGATTCTACGTCACGAAAACCAAAATTCTCACGACTAGACCCGTAAGTACCATCCTGATAAATGCAGAAAAGGTTGAAGCTGTAGAGGATGTTGTCATGCATAGACACAATCAATGCTTGCAGACGAGCATGCGAGTGACCCAAAGACTCACTGCATGAGGTAAGTCAGCCGCACAAGACCTCTTTACAGTATTGAAAGGCAAGGATGTTACTGTGGGGACTAACGTGAGCCTGACCCAGCCCTGGCCTTTTCAGTTTCCTCCTGTACCTGTGAAAGTTGGACATTGGATAAGGAAGACTGACGAAGAAGTCAGGCACCTGCAATGTGGTGCTGGAGGAGAATATTGAATGTTGAAAGCACCGTGCACTGCTAAAAGGACACCCCTATCTGTCTCAGAAGAAGTGCAGCCAGAGTGCTCCTTTCAGACAAGGGTGGCAAGAAGTTGTCCTCCATACTTGGAACATAGATGCTCAAAGATGTTTCCAGAGATCAGTCCCTGGAAAAAGACAACCTATTTGGTAGGTGGACAGGGAGTGAAAAGGAGAACGACCCTTGATGCGACGGATCGACAGGGCTGCATGATGGTGGGCTCACGCACAGAAACTATGATGAGGCGCAGGACCATGCAGTGCTTTGTTCTGCTGTGTAAATGCAGAGGTCCCCAAACTATGGCCCGCGGGTCACATGCGGCCCGCTGCGGACATTTATCCGGCCCGCCAGGTGTTTTTGCTGCAGTTGCTGTTCCGCTTAGCAGCCGACTCATCCCTGGCCGGCACTGAATTTGTTCATAGTTGCTTTGTTGTTTTTTAACTATAGTCCGGCCCTCCAACGGTCTGAGGGACAGTGAACTGGCCCCCTGTTTAAAAAGTTTGAGGACCTCTGAGAGGGTTGCTCTGGGTCAGATTCAACTCAAGGGCACTGAATAAGAACACCAACCAGTATGAGAAGAACATGTGAAGTTGATCGTGGGGATAACCTCACCAATCTTCTTCCTATGATTGAATGATTAAGTTGTGTGCTTTGTGAAGCATAGGCCACTAAAACTATTACATTTGAAAAAAGAGTTCTTCCTGTGACCATTCTCCAAGGTTCTGTAAGCCTCGAGAGGTCTTTGAAACTGCACATTGCTGGGGCCAATGACCACTGGGACCAGAAGGGAGCAGGGCTCTCAGTGATGTGAGCTCGTCCCACCCCTACCGCCCAGGTGGACGCTGGAGAAAGAATGGAGGAACTGAGAAAGCTCCTCCCAGTGTTTCTTGCCAGCGGGGCCTCTGGAGACATGCCGCTGTCGGGAGAGGCTGGGCTGTTTGCTCTGAGCTCAAAGAACAGTCAACAGCAACAAGACAGGTGGGGGGCCAGCCCTGGGCCGGCTCCTGACACACAGTCCAGGGCACGCAGAGCACATTTCAGTGAACAGCCGGTTTGAGCCTGTGGACTCGGGTGTCTACTGGACGTTCAGCCCCCAGCAGGGCTGGGCACAGCTTTCTCTGGGGATTATGTCACCACACTCCCGGGAAACCGCTCAGCCTCATCCCTCTGCTCCCGGCACAGGCTCTCCTGCGGACTGACTTGATTCTACAGGAATGCACATTAGTCTGAGGTGGGGGGGGGGGGGGGGGGGGGGGGGGGGGGGGGGGGGGAGTGGCGGGGGAAGAATGAAGGAAAAAAAGTTCCTTAGCCAATGGCATCAGCGCCCTTGGCTGGCAAAAGACTTTTAGCTCCTGTGCGCCAGGCCCGAAGCTTGGTGCAGCCCCATGTTTTACCTCCTGTAACGGGCAGAAGTTGAGAACCAGCGGCAGCTGGGCCCACTTCAGCGCAGGCCGCTTCCTGTGTGACTGAGAGTAGCGCTTCTCTGCAGAAGGAGCAAAGCCCACATGGAAGAAGCACACCAGCCTCTGGGATCAAGAGGGGTCGGAGGGAGCAGGTATCAAGCATCAAAGAACATGAAGCACATCACCACAAATGAGGGGGAGAAAAAGGTGGGGACCCAAGGCCCACTTGTGGGCAATTTACAGAGGAGTCATGGGGAGAAGGACCAGTCAGGGTGCAGTGAAGTAGCGATGAAGCAAATAACTTTCCTCTATTCTTGAAGACTTTTCCCAATGATCATGATCCCAATTCTACCCTACAAATCCAACTGGACTGGAAGAGGTACACTGTACAGATGGGAACTGGATGTGTTAGTCCAGGTGAACTGCACGCATTTAAGGGACGGTTTATATACAAGAGGAATAGAACATTAAGAAAGTATCCCAACCCAGTCCAGTTCAAACTCATAAGTCTGATATTAGCCCATATGCCCGATACCAGTCTCTAATGTCTCCTTCCACTCACAAAGTCACAGGTCAGTGGGTGCAGAATCCCAGTGTTGGCAGGGGTCTTCCCCATGGCTTCTCACTTCCAGGGCTCAGGGTCCATCAACAGCATCCAGTGGTGGTAGAGGCAACTCAGTGCTGGCAGGGGTCTCCACGTGTCTTCGGCAGTTTCAGAGGTCTGGTTCCATCAGGGTAAGGCCGTGTGGCTTCTCCTCCATCTCCTTCAGCTCCTCGGATGCTGCCATCTTGTCTCATCCGTAATTCATCATCTCTGAGACTAATTCCCAACAACTGGGGAGATAGCTTCTCTACAGCATGAGGGAGATATCGCGAGATTTCCCAGAAGTCTCAGGAGAAAGCCGTGCCCACACGGAGACCTCATTGGCTACTCAATGGCTATCTCCAGATTCATAGGCTAGACTCCACCCCCGCATCTCAATCATGAAATTAACACAAGCACATGACCGGCACACTGGGAATTCAGGGAACCCAGGGCTGATGAACCCCTCAGGACCAGCAGTGAGAGCAGAGTTACTGGCTGGGTGGAGGGAAGGTGGGGTAGAAGGGGGGAGCCAATCACAAGGACTCCATATAACCTCCTATCTGGAGGACAGTCATGGGAGGAGTAGGTGAGGGGAGACATCGGGCAGCAGCACAAACCTACCATGATCCTACATTGTTGCTGTGACTCTTGAATGGATTCCGGCTTGCCGACGGAGCAGAACGGCCTCATGGGATTTTTCCAGACTGGAGGAGTTCATCAGACCTTCCTCCTGTAAAGCTGCTCAGGGTCTTTGAACCATAGGTCTTTCTGTTGGCAGCTGAGCTCTGGATCAGGGTTGCTTGCAATCTTACAGAGCCGCCATCTCCTGGAGTCCCCGGTCTCAGAGGACCCTGCACACACAGCAGAAGCCCGCATGCCAACCCTTTTGAGATTGGATGTAACCCTTCATAGGATGTAACCCTGTAACCCTGGGACCAGTGAGAAGGTGTCAGAGGCAGCAGGCTCACCAGGCTCCCTCCCTCCAGCCACAGAGATCAGAGGAGATAAGACCTGCTATCAGTCAGTTTGATGCAAACACAGATTGCTGGCCTTCGGTGGGGCCTGTAAATCTGCATTCTTAACAAATTCCCAGAGGCCCTGGTGATCAGGTGCTTCAGCACTGGGCTGTTACCCAAATTCAGCAGCCACTCCACAATATAAAGATGTAGCCGACTGTGACTGCAAAAATGACAGCCTTGACCACCCGTGATGGGCAGTCCTCCTCTGTCCCATAGCGCTGCGCTGGGTCTGAACCAACACAGAATGGGGTGCCTTGGTTTAGGGGGAACCAGGTCTAAGGGATGCTGGTGGCGCCGGTCAGCGTATTCTTGGAACCCCACAAATAAGAGCTAGGTAGGGCCGCCACTTTTGTAGAAGGGAAGCATTCTCTCTAGCTCCCCAGAATTCCTATCCCCCCCACTTTTTTTTATTCACCTCTGATTTTAGATGTGGGCATTCAAATGTGTGACCTCTAGAGTAGGCATATAGCAAGTGTGTTAATCCGGGTAGACCAGAGAAACAGACTCATAGATATGCATATGGATATAAGGGTATGGTTTATAAACAAGAGGAATAGGACATTAAGAAAGCATCCCAATGTAGTCCAGTTCAAAGTCATAAGTCTGATATTAGCCCATATGCCCGATATCAGTCTATAAAGTCTCCTTCCAACACATGAAGTCACAGGTCAGTGGGTGCAGAGTCCCGGCGCTGGCAGGGGTCTCCCCATGGCTCCTCGCTTCCAGGACTCAGGGTCCATCAACAGCATCCAGTGGTGGTAGAAGCAACTCAGTGCTGGCAGGGCTCTCCAGGTAGATTCTCCAGCTTCAGAGATCTGGCTCCATCAGGGTAAGGCCGTGTGGCTTCTCCTCTGGCTCCTTCAGCTCCTCGGACGCTGCCATCTTGTCCTGTCTGTAATTCATCATCTCTGAGACTAACTCCCAACAACTGGGGAGATAGCTTCTCATCTCCATCAGGGAAATATTGCGAGACTTCCCCAAAGTCTCAGGAGAAAACTCTGTCCACATGGACGCCTCATTGACTACTCAATGGCTATCTCCAGATTAACAGGCTAGACTCCACCCCCGCATCTCAATCATGAAATTGATATAAGCACATGACCGCCACAGCAAGTGTTCAAAGAGAGGCATCTCAGATTTACTTAACCAGCTTATGAAGGACGTGTCATTTTCCCCAGATGAAGAAGAAGGGGCATCAGGATTGCTCGTGCCGATGACCCAACCCGCCTCGGAAACGAGGCAGACTTGAAGCCCTCGCTGATGAACCTCAAGGGCAGCAGCACAGAGTGTGTCTCGAGGGGTCACTGAGTCTGTTCTGACTCATCGGGACCCTGTGCACGGTCGCCATGCTCACCAGCGCTCCTCTGCATGGGCCCAGGGCTGCAGCCAGATGACTCCAGACTCAAGGTAAGGAAAGCAAAGACCCTCATGGCCGGACCCATAGGTAAAGTGACCAGATGTCCCGCTTTTTGACAATTTGATGTCTCTCGGCATTTTAAAATTAACATAAATATATTACAATACTATTTTTGCATTCTATGAAAATTTTTGTTGCTCCAGATAGACCAAATTTTTAATCAAGAATGCCTCCCTCCCCCCGGTCAATGGTGTCCCGCTTAAAATCTGGTCATTTTACCCATAGGGCAACATCCTGATGAACCGAATAGATCGGAGGTTTAGAGGTTTTATTTTGCCTGGAACCACAACCAACACTGACGGAGGTTGCCGTCAAGAAAACAAATAACCCATTCCATGGGACTAACCGGCTGCACAAGACCTCTTTAACCTGCTAAAGAGCAAAATGTGACTGTGCAGCGAAAGGTATACCTGAGTCTGTCACCTCATGTGACTGTGACATCTGGGTCATGCATATGGCAGACTCTGGAAGGCACTCAGATATGGTGCTGCAAAAATATGGAACGTTCCATGAATTGCCAAAAGAACACACAAGTCTGTCTTGGAAGAAGTATGACCAAAATGCTCCTTTTTTAAGGAGCGAGCCTGGCGAGACTTTGTCTTCCCTACTTTGGACATGTTATCGGGAGAGACCGGTACTTAAAAAACCAGGGTCTCCTGCTTGGGAGCAGGGAGGATCAGCACAAGAGAGGAGGGTCTTGGAGAAGATAGGTGGGCACTATGGCCACAATAAAGGACTCCAAACCCCAAGCCAAATCACACCCACCGAGCCCTTCCTGATGCAGAGGGCCCTGGAACGTCGTGGCTAGGAACAAAGGGGGAACACCTCATAACCGTTGTGAGGTCACTGCAGGACTGGGCAGTGTTTGGTTCCATTGTGCACAAGGTCGCTGTGGTCAGGGCCTCACGACGACCACACCATTCCATATTGGAGGCACTGGCTGGCTAAGTGCACACCTGTTTGAAGTGCAGAGGAACCTCAGAAGAAAGGCCTGGCTATCCGCTGCTGAAAGATCAGAGTCTCGGAGACACCCCCCCACCCCCAGGGTGCAGCTCCCCTCTGGGTGCATAACTCCCAGCCAACGGTGGAGGTGGGGGTGGGGTGACATTGCCATTTTACAGACAAAGACACTGAGATACGGTGAGGCCATGTGATTTACTAGAGAAAGCAGAGCCAAGAAGTCAGAAGCAAGGCCCTTCCTGAAACCTTTCCCGCGTGATTGTCCAGATTGTTTCAGTGCCCCCATCCCCGTGTCTCTCTTTTTCACACACACACACACACACACACACAACACACGTCTGAAGTTAACATATATGCATCGTGCATACAAAAATCTGAACCTAATCCATAAGCACAAAATAAGATTTATCATGGAAGAGAAAGAACGTAGCATATGAGTCAGCTGCAGACAGGCGCACTCTACCTGGCTGTAGACCAGTTAGCATAAAAGATTTAGGACTTTCTCAGGAACAAACAGTGGTGTCTTTGACCACACAATGGGGCCTTGTCCTTCGTTCCACGGAAACCGCACTCACTGGGCAGAGTGGCTGGACTGTTGCTCTGTGCTTTTTCTGTTAACAATAACTTCGCTTTGGGAAAAATGACTCTTTTCCACCTAGGCAGGTGAGGCAGGGGGGTGACAATCAAAGGGCCTGTCCTGCTGGCAGGCAAAGAATGGCCAGCAGATGATCTCCCTGGAATTTTAATTTTTAGTGCTGAATGACAAAAGGATGGCATTCGTGCAGCAACTTCTCTTTGGTTGTCCCCTCAGCGGGTGATTCTTTCAGCTGCTAAGGCAGCTCACTCAGTGCTGTTGTTAACAGTAGAACTCATCCCTGGTGGTGCAGCAGATAAGCACTCCCCTGGTAACCATAAAAGGCCCACCTCCCAGTCACTCTGTGGAGAAAGAGGTGGCAATCTGCTTTCCCTAAAGATCGATAGCCATCGAGGGAACATAGTTCTAGAACAGATTGTGATGACGAAACTCAATGTAAAGGCAATTTCATCAGAAAGGGGGAGGGCGTTCTAAAATCGATGTGGTAGTGATTGCACAATTCTTCTTGATATGTTTCAATGATTGAAATGCATGACATCTAAATTATGTGCCAATAAAACTATTGGGGGGGTGGAGAAGACTCAGTCTCAGAAACTCACAAGGGCAATTCTACCCTGTTCTATAGTGGCCGTGAGTCAGAATCGACTTGATAGCTGTGAGTTTAGTTTTTAGGCTTTCTGCTTTGCGAATCACATGAGTGAGTTCAAAAATTTCCACATATACACACAGATCTTAGACTGGAGACTTCACATATACACACAGATCTTAGACTGGAGACTTTTTAAATATATGTATGTATATATATATACACACATATGTAAATCATTTTACTGGGGGATCATACATCTCCGATCACGATCAATACATATGTCAATTGTATTCAGACCACATTTGCACATTTGTTGCCATCATCATTCTCAAAATAGCCTCCTTTTACCTAGGCTCCCATAACAGCTCGCCATATTTCCCCTCCCTCCCCACTCTCCCTTAACAATTTACAAATTGTCATTATTTTGTCATCATACACTGTCTGATGTGTCCCTTCACCCACTTCCCCATTGTCCATAACCCAGAGAGGAGGTCATATGTAGATCCCTGCAATAGGTTCCCCCTTTCTACTCCACCTTCCCTCCACCCTCCTGGCATCACCACTGTCACCCCTGGTCCTGAAAGGATCATCTGCCCTCAATTACCCCTGTTTCTGGCTCCAGTGTACATCCCTGGTCTAGCTGGATTTGTAAGGTAGAATTGGGATCATGAGAGTGGGTGGGAGAAAGCATTTATGAAGTAGCGGAAAGTTGCATATTTCATTGTTGCTTCACTGTACCTTGACTGGCTTGTCTCCTCCCTACAACTCCTCTGTCAGGGGCTGTTGCTTTACCTATTGATGAACTTTGCATCCCCAATCTGTACTCCCCTCATTTATAATGATATCATTTTTAGTTCTTTGATGCCTGATACCTGATCCCTTCAACACCTCATTGTCCCACAGATTGGTGTGCTTCTTCCATGTGGGCTTTGTTGCTTCTGAACTGGTTGGCCCCTTGTTTACTTTCAAGCCTTCCAGATCTCAGAGGCTATATCTTTTGATAGCCGGGCACCATCAGCTTTCTTCACCACCTTTGCTTATGCACTCATTTATCTGAGTGATCGTGTCGGGACGGTGGGCACGCAATGATATGATTCTTAGTTCTTGAAGCCTGATTACTGATCCCTTTGACACCTCATGGTCATAAGCTGATATGCGATTGGAGATTCTGATTGGAGAGAGATTGGAGGTCTCTCTCTCTCTCTCTCTCTCTCTCTCACACACACACACACACACACACACACACACACAAAGTTTTACAGTCTTGGAAGTCCCATGGGGAAGTTCTACGTAGTCCTATATGGTTCTTGAACCTCAGATCGGCTGGACTGCAGGGGATTCGTAGGAAGCAAGAGTCCCTGTGTGTTGTAAGAAGGTAAGCCCTGGACGGCGCACCCACAGGCTGGCAGTTTGAAGAGAACCCGGGTGAGCTCCTGCCAACAGGTTAACACTTTGCACGCCCCTTCTGTTCTCACTTCTGTTCTGCAGCACAGGGGCTCACTGTGAGTCAGAATTGACTGAGAGCACAGCATGCACCCCCCAGCTCTCTAGCTTTAGCCCCAGAGACAAGGCCTATGAAGCGGATCATCGCCCCAGGGAGCAAGATGCATGCTTGGTACCATCCAGCACATGGGCCCCAGGGGCGTCATCTGCCCAAAACACATCTCAAAAGACAGCGAGGGGGAGATGAGACGGATAAAAGGGAACAGGAAATCCAAAGAGGAAGTGGGAAGAGCACTGTGACACTGAGGAAATTGCAGCCGAGGTTTGTGAAACAAGATGTGTATAGACTGCAGAATGCAGAATGAACCTGTTCTAGAAACTTTTACCCAAACTAGAGTACAAGGGGGCTGTTTATTTGTTTGTTGTTGTTAATGGACTTGAAGGCAACTTAAAGGAGAAAGGGTGCCCATGATATCCCCACACCAGTCTCTCAAATTCCTTCTCTGCCGGGCCTGGCTGCATCTCCTAGCTTGTCTTCAGAGAGGGGCAGTTTCTCTTGCTGGCCACAGAACAGAGATGCCTGCCTGCACTGGAATTGTCACCAAATTCATTGCTCCTTCCAGGGGCCCTGTCTCAGCCTTCATCCTCCTCTAATTCACAGCCAAGGCCTTCAGGATGTAAAGTCAAGAGGGTTTGAACCAAATCCATTAGCCCGAATGCAAAATCACAACATCTTCTTGCGGAAGAATCGTGGAAAGTCGAGCAGCTCGACCGGAAGAGTGACCTCTTGTCAACTCGCAGGTTATAGAGCAAAGGTTTTGGAATCAGAGAGCCTTGAGTTCAAATCCCGACTTCTTCTGCTATTGGCTGTGTCATCTTGAAGGAGAGGTTGGACTTCTGAGCTTCTGCTTGTGAGAATCTGCAATGGAAATGGAATCTGCCAGGTCGGGTTGTCAGTTTAGAGAGGACGCCTGTGCCTGGCACTCAAAACTCAATTTCCCGAGTCGATCCCAGCTCATGGCGAGCCCATGTATGTCAGAGGAGAGCTGTGCCCCAGAGGGTCTTCAGTGACTGGTTTTTCAGGAAGCAGATTACCAAGTCTTTCTTCCAAGACACCTGTGGGTGGACTGGATTTGAGCCTCCATCCCACCTTTCCATTCCCAGTAGACCACATTGACTGTACCACCCAGGATTCATCTGGCACCCGGTCAAACCATAGCAAAGCCAGGGGGCCGGGTCCAGCTCATATCAATCCTGCAGGACAGAGCAGAACTGCTCCGTCCCTTTTCCAAAGACAAAAGTCTTTACAGAAACTGATTGCCTCATCTTATGACTACAGAGCATCTGGTAGGTTCGAACCGTTGACCTTTGGTGAAGCAGCCCAACATCTAACCCACTGTGCCTCCAGGGCTGCTCTGGCACAGTCCTATCCCTAATGAGTGGGAGTAGGAATTGTTGCGCTTCTCCAGCCTTACCTAGAGCTCCATGCCTTAGATCCGTTCTCTACTTTCAATACTCATACCCTCTCTGAAGTGCTTATTGACTCCCTGACTTACACTCAGGAGAGGGGACTCTGTTATCTTGCCACCTGTGGTATCAAGCAATCTCCTTCCCTTCTCAGAGTTTCCTCAGCTTCCTGCTATCTAAAATGGGATGGTGCTATTACCCTGCAGGCACTTTGAAGGGCTCTTTGCATTTAGGAACCCAAACACCTAGCAATGGGCTCCAACCATGGCCGTGTCCGGCACCTCACTCTTCTCGGTGTCTCCACATCTCTTTGCCCAGTCTCCATTCCTTTTCTTTCTTCTTCTTTTTTTTTTTAGGCATCACTGCTCTCCGGTGGTGGGAGTAGGAGGTCCAGCCCCACTGCTGGAATTGAACCTCTGTCCCAGTGGGCCGCAATCCCACGCACAATCCATTCTTTTTCGTCACCTTCAATTGCTGGCTTTGTTTGTTGCCTGGGATAGAGGATCCCCACTTCTGGGTGCCATCCTCTGGGAATGGAACACATTTATCAGTATCACCAGTTGAACTCCTGCCTCATCTTGGAGGGCAAGACAGTCATGACCTTAGGATCGCCATGGACTCCCTCTTTTTCCTGGTCCAAGGATGCCAAGTCCATCCTGCCTTCATGTTCCTTATTCATCCTCTCCCTTCTACCTAGAAAGTACCTAGTAATTCACTCACACACACACACACTTCTTAACCAGCATGGATGTCTTCATTTAAATAGCTAACAGACATCCCAGACCTGGTTCCAGCCTGCACCCCACCAGAGAGCCATGAGCCTCGCCTCCTCAGTCTGCTTCTCCTCTCTCAATAGATGGCAACTCTCTTTTCCCATGTGCTTAGGTCAAAAATCTTTCATGTCTCTTATAACCCAACCTATCAGCAACCTCTCTTAGTTCCCCCTTCAAATACATAGATTCACCAGAATCAACTTCTTTTTTAAAATCATTTTAATGGGGGCTCGTACAACTCTTATCACGATCCATCCATACACCCATGGTGTCAAGCACATTCGTACATTTGTTGCCATTATCATTCTCAAAACATTTTTTTTACTTGAGTCCTTGGTATCAGCTCCTCATTCCCCACCACCACCACCACCATCCATCTCCCTCACAAACCCTTGATAATTTATAAATGATTATTATTTTGTCATGTCTTATACTTCACCCACTTTTTTGTTATCCATCCCCCAGGGAGGGACTTATATGTAGATCCTGGTGATCAGTTCCCCCCTTTCTACCCCACCTGCCCTCCACCACTCTCACCACTGGCCCTGAGGGATTCATCTGTCCTGGCAGAATCCACTTCTGGTAACTCCACCTGCCTGTCCCAGTATGATTATCGTATCTATCCATCCATTTTCCTGGTATAGTCAGAGGGAGCCTTTTAAAATGTCAGTCAGACCAGGTGGAATACAAGGAATTACTCGATACAGTTCATCTAGCCATTAACTACATGATCATGGGCCACACATTGCATTGCTGATCTCAAGGGCGGTGGTTTGAAACCAGCTGCTCTGTGAGAGAAGCTACAGCTTCAGACACCAGAGGCGGTCCTGGTCTGCGGTTCAGGCTCACAGGGAGGTGAATGGACTCGACAGGGATGAAGTTTAGGTTGGAGTCACCTTCCCTGTAACTCCCACCAAATGCCTGGGTAAGACCCTGCAAGTAGGGTGTGTGGGACTCGGATGTGGGGATCCGTCCACTTCACCATCTTTCTGGGTTTTGAATGAGGCATCTCAGAAGTTTAGAACAGGGAACCTCACTGCCATTGAGAAAGAAAAGCCGTCTAAAGTGAATGAGAGACGTATATAAACCAGCGATACCTATACACGTTTTGAGTTCACACATAATCGTACCCCTAATCTAGGGGTAATGAGATCGTGGGATGTGGCCTACTGAGCACTGTCCTCATGGAGCCATCACTAAAGGTATGGAGCGAGAGCAAAGTGTGGTGAAGAAACTAGATGGTGCGGGCTCTCGGCGAGAATACCATCTGGGGTCTGAAAAGCTTGTCTGAAAGCAGGCAGCCATCTAAATGAGCTATCTGCGAAGTCCACACAGAAGAAGCACACCAACTCATGTTATCCAAGGACTGTAAATGTTTTTAAAACTCTGAGCTGAAGATGGAACAGTATTAGAGCTTATATTCTGAGCACTTGGTTTACAAAAGGTTATAAATGACTGTGAGAGCCCCAAATCCATTTGCACAGAGTAAGTCTCTGGTCAACACATTCTGACAGTGGACCAGGAACGGGGATAGCCTTGTTATCACCCACAGTGCATTGGGAAGCAGCATTGTACAGATGCTGTCAGGTTGAAATGTAGCTGTTAGCGTTGGACCTCCCTTTTGACCCATTTTAAATTTGTTCTTGCTTTTATATGATCTTCTTTTCTAGTGACGTTTTTCCTCTGTTTTGTTTTGTTATTGTTGGTGGAGGTTATTTGTCTGTTGCTATTTTTCTACTTTTCTGTATATGAAATACAGGGTAGATAGAGCTACAGGGTAGCTAGATAGAAGATACAGGGATAGAGATACAGGGTAGATAGAAAAAGTAATTGAATTAATAATTTCTTAGGGGCATCACTGGGGAGGTTGGCAGGGGTGTGGAGAGCTAATAATAAGGAGTACAAGAAAAAATAACATGCTCTAAAATTGAATGTGGTGATGGTTGCACAACTCTTACTATGGTTGAACTATTGAATTATAGGGATATGTGAATCATGTCAATAAAGCTGTAAGAAGGAAAGAAGAAGAAAGAAGGCAGGTGTGTTAGTCTGGGTTGACTAGAGAAACAAATTCATAGACACTCATGTGTATAAGAATGAAGAAGAAGAAGAAAGAAAGAAAGAAGGCAGGTGTGTTAGTCTGGTTGACTAGAGAAACAAATTCATAGACACTCATATGTGTATAAGAAAGAGTTTTATGGCTGAGCCCTGGTGGCTTTGTGGTAGTTTGCGGGATGACTGCAGCCCACAGGGTTGACAGTTCAAATCCAGCAGCAGCTCTCCAGGAGCAAGGCTGAACTTGCTACTTCTACCAGGGCAATGATGCCACCAAAAAAAAAAAAGAAAGAAAGAGCTTTATATCAAAAATTAAGTGTATGTTAAGAAAACATCCCAACCTTGTCCATATCAAGCCCATAAGTCTGAGATTAGCCCCTATGCCTCATACCATCTGCAAATTCCTCTTCAGAGCTCCTGCAACACATACAATGATGCCGAATGCAGGAAGATCACATGCTAGTGGATGGAAAGTCTCGTGAGTCCAGTGGCAGTGGACGCATCTGAGCTCTGGCAGGGGTCTCCACGTGGCTCCTCCAGATCCAGGGCTCTGGTTCCATCACTGTGTCTCCATGTGGTTTGTCAACAGAAAAGTCAAATACAGAGAGTGTATATCCCACCTCCAGGGAAGAATACATGAGTTCCCAGAATCCTCAGGAGAAAAGCATACCCACACAGAGGCCTTATTGGCTATGACCTGATTGACCAGCTAGACTCCACCCCTCTGCAAGTTGACAGGAGATTCTGGAACTGCTACAGCAGGATGAGAGCTTGTTATTTGGATCCTGAGACCCTTGTGACACCAAAGAAGCCGCAGAGGAGTGGCCACTGGAGTACACGGAACACAAGATGGGGTGGGAGATTTCCTGGCCCAAAGGGGGAAAGAAAAAAAAAGCTTCCATTCTTCTGTCAGGAGGCTATTTCAGTGTGAGGCTCCCCCACACACTTAATTGGGGCAGTGAGGTGTATTGCCTCAAGGAGATTAGGGCTTGGTGCCTTTGGGCTGAGGGTTAAAGCAGAGTGGAATACCTTTAGGGTATTTATCAACAACAATGAAAGAGCGTTGTAATATTGCCCAAGTCAGGCACAGACCAAGCGTATGCCCATGGCTGGACTAGAGAGAGTCATGCCTTTGGTCATGTCTGAGAAGAGGCTGTTGTGGTGAAGAAATGTCTCCTGAACATTTAGGACCCTGAACTGTAACTTGCTAACTTGCCTAGCGAGAAAGACAGACAGGACTTTCTACTCCCTTGTGGAAATCCACAGGGTCACTTCTACCCTGTCCCTTGTGGTCATTTTGAGCCAACATCAACTTGATGCTAGTGAATTCTTTGTTCTTGAGTTTAACGTCCCTAGTAAGTCCCATAACCATCCCTATGGTCTGGATTTCTTTACGGCCATTGCAATGAAATGATCAAATGCAATAGAAAAGTTAAGCAAACCACAGAGGAGCAGGCGGTGTCAGAATTGATGAGGAGAGTTGGAGGAGTAGAGACATATCTGACCTCTGCCCCAAATGTATTCTGGGACTCTTCTACCTGGAAACCTCCTATTATCTCACGCCTAGATCGACACACACACACACACACACACACACACACTCACACACCCCACATTTCCTCCTCAATGGTCTCCTGGCATGTCTTCATTGAGAACTCTAACACACACCTTGGACCTGATTCCTGCCTGCAATTCTCTTCCACCAGAGAGCTATGAGCCTCACCTCCTCAGCCGTCTTCTCCCATCTCAATAGATGGCAACTCTATTTTCCCCTGTGCTTAAGTCAAACATCTTTTTTTTCAGACCAAGTAATTTCATTTTTCCCTCACGTCAGAGTGAAAACATACTCTGTTGGCTTCATTTGCAGATTTTTCAGAAGTCGATCTCCAGGTGTTTCTTTTGAGGTGCCTCTGGTTAGCTCGAAACTCAAATCTTTCCATTAACAGTTGGCTATTCTGGCAGTACCACCTAGTGATGTCCTCAACACATTATAAAATTGGCTGCTTCATATACACCATGTTTCTGGATATAAAATATCTTCATGTTTTGATGGGATCAGAATACTGATTTTTTGCTGAGGGTGGAAAAAAGGTGGACAGAGATGGGATTAAATTAACTTCTTTTACTGACCACATTTTCACAAGAAATCATTATGTGTATAAAGTGAACCTCAGGATCTGTGATTGCTAGGTAGGAATTGAATTATTGATAGCCATCCCTTGTGGCTGATTTTGTTGTTCTTTCCCTCACAAACAGAAGAGGAAGTTAGAGTACTAGAAATCCAAGGTGAATTCAAGTTACTTAACTGTTGAGCAGGACAGCATTGTGCTTCCAGCATTCTTTTTTCTTTTTTCATTCTCTTGTTGTTCTCTATTAGTTTTCTTGTGTGCTTAGAAAAATTGCAGCGTCCTCTAGCTCTCACTCCTGCCGCCCTGTGGTGTGCAGTGTTGTCTGCGAGTGCTAATTCTATCGCCCTTTGCAGTTCACCGCCAATGACTCATTTTGTATCTGACATCCATGGTGGACTGGCGGACATTGAAGATGACGAGCTCTTGGGGAGTCTGTGTCCAAAAATTCAGAGATTTTCGTTTTGATTGGCAAAGAGTATGGTACTACTGACTCCTCTCTTAAATTCTTTTCTTTCAGAGATTTTTCTTCAGGCTTTCCCAAAAGCCCACGACAGCAGCTGGGTCCCCGGAGGTAAACAGGACGTGGAAACTCGGGGCCATTCGGGCGTAATTTATACTGCTCCTCAGTCCTGAGGTGCTCACGAGAAAAGATTCCTGCCAAAGTCTGCTTCATGATTCAGGGGAGTTTTTAGAAGCTTCCGGTTTTACACAGGCACCCTCGGGACACGCCACACCACACGTGGAAACCTGCGGCCAGCGAAATGCCGCAGTCCTGCCCTAGGAGCAGCAGGAAAAGAGGATGTCAAACATCTTCAAGTCATTCGTGACTCTTCTCCCTCTTAGAACCCAACCTGCCAGCCACCTCTGTTAGCTCGCCCTTCAGATACATAGATTCACCCAGAATCTACTTCTTGTGCCTCCACCAGCCTGTCCCAGTATGACTATCGTGTCTGTTCCATCCATTCTCCTGGTATAGACAGAGGAAGCCTTTAAAAATGTCAGGCAGACCAGGTGGGGCAGAGGCATGCCTCACCTCTGCCGGCCAGGTACTGGCCTCAGGCAGATGTTGTATTTAAGTCTCCTTCTCCTGAGAGAAGGCAGAGACCGCACTCATCCCATTTTTATGCCTTGACACTCTGTTCACGGCGACCAGTGGCTCGCGTCACATTCAGACTATCAGAGAAAGCCATGCCCTGCCCTGCCAAGTCCCATCCGGTCCATGTGCTCCCTACTCCCCGCTGGGTTCACCCTCTCCAGCCATTCAGAGCGCCTAGGCTTCTTCCTAGGCAGGTTATGTACCCATCACCACAGGGCCTTTGCACTTGCTCTCCTTCCCCCGTCTGTGAGTCTCTCTCACCTCATCTTCACTCCTCACTCTACTTAGGCCCCTCCCTGGACCACGATCACTTCCTCCCAGAAGCCTTTGTTGACCACGGTCTGCAGAGTAGCAGAATCTGCTTCCACTGCTTTGTCTTATTGCCTTCCAAAGCACCGACCACCGAGTCACCCTTCTGCAATTGCGTCTGTTGCATGGTTCCATTGACTTTCCCTCCCTCTGGGTCCTTCTCGTCCCTGCATGTCAGGAGAAACGCTGCTCCATTCCCTGCGTCACCCCCCAGGGCTTAGCATGAAGTGGCTGCAAACAGCCAATATTTACTGAAGGAATGGATGGAAGGACTCATTCTAATAAAAACTCCCATCTGACCAGGCTCCTCCCCTGGCTGCACGCCACCTCACACAGATTATATTTCTTAATCCCCAGAACAAGTCTTATGGGTGCCTATTACCATCTGCTTTGTGAGGGTGAGGACGCCAAGCTCGGTGAGTTCACATCACTTGCCCAGGTCCCGCGTCCTGAAATTGACAGCGTTTAGGTGCCACAGGAGCTAGGAGCTAATTCTGGGCCGAGGCTTTGTCAAAGTCATCTAGCCGATTCCGGCCAACCTTGACCTCCACAACCTCACCTCTTGACTCCCCCTACTCCCTCTCCCTGGCCTTCCTCTCTCGTTCCCAGCCCCAGCGTTCACTTTGTGGGGGACTCACCTTCCCCAGAGCTCAGCCTCCCAACAAACATCCCTTGACCGAGCTCATTCTAGAGTCTTCTTTCCCAACAGCCCCCTGGGGCCCATGCGCAGATGTGATAGTCGGCTTCTCCTGGGAGAGAGAGCTAGTTTGGGAGCAGGATTGATGCTCAAGGGAGCTTTTCTGTTCTAATTATTATTATTATCATTATCTAACTTTACAGGCTAAGGTTATGAAGGTAATGCCCACTTGAAACTATATACTGGGAATCAACTTTTGCTTGTTGTCCCCTCCCATTAAACAGATGTTTCCCTACAAGGTGGCTGATCCTATAGAGGATGTTGGGGTCACGGTGTGGCCGTGGCAGCATCTGGCTGGTTTTTCTGCTACACGACCCAGGTACTCCCCCAGCCAAGAAGTCCTGGGGCACAGGGGTTATGCCTCGGGCTACCCACCAAAAGGCCGTCAGTTCAAAACCACCAGCCACTCCTCAAGAGAAAGACAAAGCTTGCTCTTCCCACAAAAGAGTGGCAGCCTCGGAAACCCACAAGGGCTGTCACTACGACTCTGGGTCGACTCAGAGGCAGCAAGTGAGCGGCTCCCCTGGTGAGAGTCGGTGCTTGAATCTGAGTCGGCCTGCTGTCTGCCTGGACCGTGAGAACATAGAGAACATAATGTGCTCAAGCTGGGAGATCGCCTGGGACTGGACGGGCAGCTTCTGTTTCCCGCCTCTTGGAGCCTCTGCTTTGTGGGACCTTTCAGAATCTAGCCACCAGGTTACAAGCTCCCAAGCCACAGGACGAGTGCCCACATGGAGGCTCCAATTGACAGTCTCAGACGAACTCCCAGCAGCCCAATGACCCCAAGGCCAACAAGCCGATTCCAAATCTCAGCAGTTCCACAGGACAGCACAGAACCGCCCCTCAGCGGCTTCTCAACCCTGCAATGTTTGTAGACGAGCCTGAGGGCTCTTCCTCAACTGTTAATGTCAAGGTGAGTAGTTCGAACCCAACAGGTGTTCTGATAGAGAGAGGTGAGGCTTTCCGCCTCCATAAAGATTTCAGGGGGACACTTCTACCCTGCCCAGAGTCGAAATCAGCTTGACAGTAGTGTGAGGTAACTCTCCACAGGATGACACTGACACATCTTCCTGCAGAGCTGGTGGGCTCCAGAGGTCAGCCTCTAGGCTGGCAGACAAACGCTCGCTGCCATGCCTCCTCTCCAGCCACGCCAAACTGCCAAACCCCCTGCCCTGGAGTTGATGCTGGTGCATAGGGACCCCTCAAAGGGTTCGAGGCGATAAATCTTCACCCAAGCAGACAGCCTCGTTCTTCTCCCTGGGAGCGGCTGGTGGATTCGAACCACCCAATACCTAACCCGCAGTGCCAGCAGGGATCCCACTGCCCGGTCAACAGCCAGCATCAAATGGCAATTTGACCCGGGCCCCGTGTGGCCCTCCGGTGTGAAGGAGAACTTCAGATGACTGCTGTCCCATCACCGCCTGTCGGCAATCTCGTGAGGGAGGTCAAGAGAGGAATTGCCATCTGGCCTAAGGCCACCCAAAGACCCAGAGTTCCAGAGTGCCACGCTGAGTCCCTATGTTTTGGGCTGGTTTTGCTGTGCAGAACTAGACAACCAGGGAGAAAGGAGAATGCAAGGAGATGAGACATCTACTCTGGAGAGGGAAGAAAGTCAACACAATGACAGTGACTAAATGGAATCCTCTGTGCATACTGATAAGCGTTTCAAAGAAAAGAGCAGTGTTGCGCCATTGTGCGGTGGGAGCTGGATTGTGGGGTGTCGGG
>PVJH01018741.1:0-44374 GCA_004026705.1 Nesogale talazaci
CTTTCTGTTTCCCTTTGGCTTGATTAATGCAGTGGACTTCTAGCTGGTTTCCCATGTCCAGTCCTGCCCCGTCCACAAAACTCACAGAAATCTATGTGTATCCCACCCCCTGCTTAATCCTTTGAAGTGGCTCTCTGTGGAGAGGTTGTTATCTTCAACATGAGGGCTTCAAACCAGAATGAACTAGAAAACCGTGAGATTTCCCCACCACACCGTACTATACCCACTGAAGTGAAACAAACAAAAACCTGAATAGAAAATAATTTTTTTCTGAAAGGCAATAAAAAAGGGTCATTCTTTTTGCTCTGATGTTTGTTATTCCATAATCATGTTTGAGTACATCATTTGTGTTGGATTTGAATCTGGTGCCCACACATACCTAATGTTTCTCTGGACAATGCTTGGTAAGGGTTGCTTCAACAAGCAGTGTTTTCAAGGCAGCTATAGCAGATGACTGCTATTGGTCAAGAGAATTTGTAGGCCAGAGTTCCCTGGTTCTGCTTTGCACTTGACCTCACAGTTACATGAGCTGTGGGCCTTTGGAAGATAAGAGACATACACGCTCAGCAATGTAGGACACTCCTACTCAGAAACTTCAAAGAGCTGATTAAACTGCATTGAGTTCTCAAGAGAATTTCATGTGAAAGGACATTTGTCAGGTTAGTGTAACTATTTTAAGGACAAGCTATTTCCCTTTAAAGGTGTGATATTTAAATTCACTCAATAGAAAATAGTGTACTATAGCTGATGATTCCATTCTTGTATTGAATCTCGAGTTAAATGTGCTTTTAGCATGGTTTGTATTTATGTGTTTACATTTGATATTTTTCTCATAAACTACAATGCTAGCTAATATCAACAAGGAGAGGAGAGAGAATTAACCTTTCAATTGCAACAGTGCACTATTTCACTTAGAGATAACCTTCCGCCATCACTATCTATATAGTTTATTTGCCAGTGAATCAATTTCAACTTGTTGTGACTCTTCAAGACCGGATAGGAAACCCTTGTGGGTTTCCAAGACTGTGGCTTTTTTGTAGGAGAAGAAAACCTGTATTTTTGTTCAAACCATGCTGTATACATGTGCAAGGCTATTGTAAAGTGGAGTTTTAAAGAGAAGGAATTGGCAACCCCTTGGATTTGAAATCTAAGTTATTTGGTTTTGTATTCTCTAATGTATGAATGATACAGTACCACGAGTACTCTTATGTGTACTAGCTCAAATTCAAGAGCCCTGGTGGCATGGTGGGTTACATGTGGAGCTGCTAAGAGCAAGGTCGGCAGTTCAAGGTCCCAGCTGTTCTGTGAGAGTCATACAAGGCTTTCCACTCTTGCAAAGAGCTGCAGTCTCAGAAACCCACAAGCACAGCACTATCCTGTCCTATCAGACCACTGTGCATCAGAATCAACTCAATGGCAGTGAGTTTGATTTTTCTTGCTTTCTGGTTGACTTGCATTCATTTCTTCAAATGTATTTATGAAATCTATGCATTTGATGTTATAAAGTACCTAACATTGTTTTTGTTTTTTTTTACAAAAATGTTATATAACCCACTCCCGTCAACCGCATTCTGATTCTCAGGAACCCTATATAGTGACTAACATGCTCTCACATCAATATTATTGATATCATTTCTTACCCCTTTAATTCTATATAGGCCTGGTTTTTTTCAAGTATTAAAAGATTGAATATGAAAACACATCCTAAACTGACAGCATGATATGGTTGACAACCATGCAGGCAGATGTAGAATCACCTGATTCATCGCCATCCGATAAACACAAGTCAGTACAAAGAAGATGGATGTGTCAGAAATGTTCCGAAGAAACAAGAGAAACAAATAAAAATTGAGTTTGCTGTTCTGGAATGCCTCATGTTAAAGACAGGTGAGCTAGCAATTGTCAGGAATATGTTAAATTAGCTACTATTAACAATACTTCATTTAAGTTCAATGTATATCAAGGACTCTGCCAAATTAAATGTTTCATTTAAGTTCAAAGAATATTAAAGACTCTCCCAAATTTCTGACAATTTTTCAGCCAATTCAGAAAATATTCAGGAAATACTGCCTCAGAACTGACTCAATGACAGTGAGTTTTGTTTTGGTTGTCCTAAAACTTAGCTCCAAAAGGAGTGCTCATCTTGAGAAATGAATATTCTTTTAAAAAGTGTATGTGGCTAGTAGATTGTGTCAGTCATTCCTGGAATTAAGATTCAGTTCACACAATATAATCAAATATATCTAGTGGCAGTGGGAATGAGAGTTAAAAGAAAGTACAACATTGATTTACAAAAGATTTATTCAGGAATTATGGATAATGGTTCTATTATGGCTAAATTTACTGATTTTTTCTCAGCAATGATAGTGAAAATGAATAGTAAATGTCAGGGGGAAATGACAATTATGGAGACTGACTTAATGCACTTGAGTTTGCAGGCATTAGCCATAGAACAGTGTGGTGAACTTGACAAAGTTTATAAGAGAATATCTACTGGTTTAACATATGCTACGCACATACTGCATTCAGTTATCAAAAATGCAATGAAGGATTCTAAAAAGGAAAAATTGAGGATGGTGTTATAAATTCACATTTTGTATTTCCAATTCCAACATTGTCTACCAATTTTTCAGAAAACAATTAAAAAACATGTAACAGATTGCCCTACAGAGAGGGGAAAAAATATATATATATACCATGTTTGAAACTGAACACCACCACTTGTCTGTAAGGTTGCTCTATTGTGGTGGCTTGTGTTTTTCTGTAACATTGGAAGCTCTGTCATTGTTATTTCAAAGGACAGAATGGCGCCCCAAAGTAAGCGGGTCTCAGCAGAGCTTCCAGACTAAGAACCAACAATGAGAAAAGACCAGCTGTTCATGTTGGAAGAAGTAGCCACGGACACACATGGCAGGGTAACCTCTTCCGATACAGAAGGCCTAATGAACAGAAGCAGAACGTCATTGGCGTTAGTACTGGAGGGTGTGGCTCTGCAGGTGGAGAGCACTCAAAATAGAACCGAAGAGGAGCTGACTTCTTGGCATTGAGTCAATCGTGGTCACTTGAGTAAAGCCTACGGGGGTAGAGTATTTGGGAACTTCATTTGCTCGTGGGGCACAAGTCAAGGTCAGGAGAAACTGCTGCATATTTGTTGAATGATTTTGAAACCTTAAATAGTTACCAGAGGGTGCCAATGAAAGATATGTCTGAGTGATGTTTTAGGCATTTGGGTGGAAACTAAGCTAAAATTAAAAACTCCTAATATATTTGAAAATTTGAATGTCAGATGAAAAGTCATTAAAAATGATAGCACATTAGGAATAGTATATCAAGATCCCATTACCAATTTTCAGTGATGTCTGTGCAATAGAAATGTTTCTGAAAGTAATTGCTGAGAGGTGAACTATGGATAAACACCATAGTGGGACTGAAGGAAAGAAAAAAGAAAATGAGGAAAGAAAACATATATAGATACATATATGTGTGAAAATGTAAATATACAAATATATAATTTGTTAAATATAGGCATATTTGTTTATATATGTATATAGATGCAAATACAACAGGGAGCAGATGGATTTAAGGCCTCAACTTAAATCTTACCTTAGTACAAGAGGGGTTCTTTTCAATAATGTGGCAATGCATGATATTCACCATCCTGAAAGCATTGCTGAAGACAAAATGGGTGCATAAGTAAATGTGATTAAGAAAGTTGATGGTGCCCAGCTATTAAGTGTCTGGGGCCTTAAAGGATGTGGTGAAACAAGCAACCTTCTAGCAGGGAAGCAACAAAGCCCGTATGGAAGAAGCACAATGATAAATCCAGAATGCTGTATAGTGCTGATGAAGTACATAAATACCCTGTAGTTCTTTAATATTTCATCCACTTACTATTATGGTTTATATTTGTTTTACTTCATTTATGTGCATTTGTATAATTAAAATCACTGAATACATGAAAGCCAAGAAAGCTATTCCTTCACCAACAGTAACAGGAGTCATGGTTCTCTTGTGGAACTTGAAACAAGGTGGAAGAATTGGGCAGGAACTGATTGCACTGATGACTGTGTAACCCCACTGAGGGGAGCAGACAACAGAATTGTGTGTAAATGGATATATTGGACGGTGTGAGATGTAGCAAAAATAAGGGCTCCAGGGGGTGAGAATGGGGTGCTTAAGAAGAAAGAAAATGTTTTGAAGCTGACTGTGGTAGTAATTGTACAATACTGCCTGATGTGATTGAACTATAGAATGTTATGTGATATCTGTAAGAACTTCCAATAAAATGATAACTAAGTAAGTAATCTGCATCCAGCATCACATAACAAAGGAACTTTGTAATCAGTATATTTTATAGTATTAGGTTGAGAATTTGCTACTAAGAAAGTATTTTGAATCTTTAATATTTAGGCAGTAAAAGTGTTTTGCCACAATTTCCTTTTTAAAACACCTCAGTGATGCAGTGAATTCTAGTACATTTTAAAAATAGAATTTGATAAAAATAATCATCTATTTACATCGTGACTTTATTTAGATTGAAATGTTTTGAAACTAATAAAAATTGAACGTTATTGTCACTTTGGGTTTAATCACTAATGGATGTTTGTGAAGAAATAGTTTAAACTGGCTACTATCAAAACTAATTAACGCAAAATTCTAGTTAGTATTAAAATCTAGTGTTATTTGAAATTGATTGAACAAACTTAGTATCCATATTTTCTCAGATGAATTTGCAGAATAAAATTTGAGATGGGAAAGCAAAAAACAGGCTTGAATTGTGTCAACCATGGTTAACAAAATGAAACCACAAAGGAATCAAAATTTTAATATTCTGGTGAATCAGAATAATAACTGGAGTGAAAAAAACTCTATATACCATTTCAGTGCCTTTAAAACCTGCCTCATCCTTAATCTCACTTTTTATCTTCCCAACAGCCATTCCAGGCACCACTGCTCTAGATCCCTCAATACATCCTGCTTTCTTACCCATGGGCCTCTGGACAAGCCACTCTCTTACACCTGGTACTTCTGTCATCTTCACTGGGAAATTCATTTCACTTTCTCTGTCGGTCACATTTCTACTAAATTCTGGTGTGCTGCCTCAGTCCTGGCTTTTACCACCCTGCAATGCATTCATCTTTTCACTTGGCTAGCTTGTGAAGAATTCTCTAATGATTTCATTGATGAAGAGTCTGCATGGTTACTGGTAGGAAGAACCTTCCATCATTCTGCCTGGTTCTGCTCAACCTCTCCTATCCATATGACTGTACATAATTTCTTGATACCTCCATTTTCTCATTTTCAAAATAAAGTTATCTACATATTGTGAAAATCTCATGAGTTTTTTTTAATACCAAGTGCACGGAACTACTCCTAAATACATAGTAGAATATAATAGTTATTGTTGTCATCTATTATTATTATTGTTGTTGTTAACCCTGTGTTATTATTAATTGAGATCACAGATAGTTCCCAGTGAAAACTTGGTAACTTCAAATAGGTTTTAAGGTAAAAAGGCACAATACTCTCAGGTGAGACTGGGTTTGGTGGACCTGCTAATGTTTGGAGGGTGCTTAGACCCCCGCACTCCTATTGTTCCACCAAGCAGCATTTTCAGGGGGGGGGGGCTTGACTAAGGGCCAGTGCCAGGGACAGTGAGTGACGTGGTACAGAAGAAAGAATGTGCACATTGAAGCCAAAAGTCCCTATCTACCACTAGCCTCCAATACCCATAATACAACAGCAAATTCACTTATCTAAGTAAGATTCCTGTGTTTACATGTAGCAAGTAGTACTTCTCAAAGTTTTTTTAAAAAACCCTTTTTAACATCCTATCAAACCATCCTAACTAATCAAAACTCTTACAGAAAATTGATGTTATTAAACCCACTGCCATGGCGTAGATGCCAACCCACCCTATATGAAAGAGTAGAACTGCCCCTGTGGGTTTCCAAGCCTTTGTAGGAGTAGAAAACCTCTTTTTTCCCCATGAAGTGACTGGTGGTTTCAAATTGCTAACTTTACTGACCACACCCCAATGTGTAACCACTACAGACATCGATCATCAAGTCTTCCTAACCCATGGTCCCCCATGTCCATAAAAAAAACCCTAAACCACTCCATGATCCTGTATTGCTATCTTTGAGCCTGTTGAAACCACTGGGTCAATCCATATTTGTTGAGGTCTTTCTCTTTTTTCATGACTTCCCTAAGTATTATGTCACACTGTAGTGTCTGGTCCCTCCTGATAGCATGTCCAAAGTGCATGAGAAGAAGTCTTGACATCCTCAATTCTAAAGAACATTATCATCATATTTCTTCCAAGACAGATACGTCCATTCTTCTTGTAGTCCTTGGATATAGTCAATATTCTTTACCAACACCACAGTTTAAAGGCATCAATTGAGTCCTGGTAGTGTTACCTTTGTCCAAGTGACCTTAGGAAGGTGAAAGGAAAATTAATGCTATGTTGATAAGAAGATAAATTTAGGAGTGCCTCAGGTATATCGTAAAGATGAGGAATTTATACAGTATCTTTTTTCTTACATTTGCTGATTTTATGAAGTGGGATTCATGCAATTAAGATCTTAAATAAGAAGTATAAAAATGTGGTTGACTCTGTTCTCTTCTGAAATCTATCTTTGAATTGCACTAAGTCTTCCTCAAACAGGTGAATCACGTGTGCTACCAGGCTTCCTGTGCCTCCATCCTAGTTAGCCTGAAACATTCACTTAATACTTATCAAATTTTTAAATGAACGAATGATCTCTTCATTTATTTAATATAGTCTCAGGTAGAATCTATAGCTTTCCTCACCTGTGATTCTGAGAAATCCCTTCCTTTGTACGTCCTGGTCATCAGCTGGGAAGGAGCAAACATGACTTGTGTGAACGACTCACCGTTCAAGTGAGGACTCTAAATTCTTCTTCTGTAGTGTTATAGCCTGGCTCCAAGAGTGCCTCTTTATCAGTATTCGGTTATAGAGGACATAGCTAGATGATGATAGAGATAGTGGTGATATAGAGATAGATTCAGATATATCAATAAGGACTCCAAATATAGAAATTAAAAATTAGTCATAGATAAGACTATATGTAGAAGGGACTAAGGATAGAACTAATCTTTGTGAAACCGAAACAGTCACTAAATACTTATAGAATTTTTAAATGAACAGAGGATCTCCATTTATTTAATGTAGTCTCAGGTAGAATCTATAGCTTTCCTCACCTGTGAGTCTGAGAAATCCCTTCCTCTGCACATCCTGGTCATCAACTGGAGAAAGGCCATCAAGAGTCTGAAGAGATATTTTCCTTGTCAAGAGAAAAGAGAAAGAGGGGAAGGAGGGGAGGGAGAGAAGGGGAAAGGAATCTTCAGTGACAAATAAACAAACAAAAGGGACAGCCAGCACATTTCAGAGGACGTGTTTTTGGTAAACATTCCAAAAGTTATGTGGCTCTCATTTCCAAGCCCTTCCTGGTCTCTCTGAGTCACCAGGACAGCTGTATCTCGAAAGTGCCTAGCCAGTGACTGGCAACAGAGAAGTCACCCTTCCCTACAGATGGCTGCACTCACAAAATCACGCCTGAGTTCTGCCATCATACTACACTTCTTAAGGACTTCAGTGTCATGAAGAGCTATCCTTTGAGAACTTTCAGGTTTACTATTTCCTTATTGACATCATGGAAGACTACACCTGATATAAAGTCAAAACCTTTGAAGACACGGTTGTTTTAACTTGACAGGGAGGCAGCCCAGTACAGCATCAAGAGTTCTGGATTCCAGTCCACCAACTAGAATCATTTAAGGAGTCTTGGTGGTGCATTGAGCTTTGAGTTGGGCTGCTAAATGTGAGATCAGTACTTCAAAACTACCAGTCACTCTTCAGGAGAAAGATGAGGCTGTCTCCTCTCATGAAGATTTATAGCTTTGGAAAACCTAATAAAGGGTCACTATGAGTCAGAATCAACTGTAAAGCAGTGGTTTGTTTGGCTTTTTGGCTAATGATGCAGTGAGTTCTGAGTTGGACTGCTAATTGCAACGTCAATGGTTCAGACCTCTCAACATCTCTGATGGGGAGGCAGTCTGGTCCTATAAAGATTTACAACCTCGGACACCCTACATTATAGAATTCTTTGTGCCGCCACCTTTTCATTCATAAAATGAGAAAAACTGATTCATATGACCTCCATGTTTCCTTCCAGGATGAAAATGTATTTAAAGATGTGGAAATTTAATGCATCAATTGCATTATATATTATTACTCTGGAATTGCTAGCATAATGTATCCTAACAGTTCCATTGTGGGAACTAAATTAAAGGGCACTTCTTTAGCTTGAAAATCTCTTTTCAGATTAGTTTTCCAAATCATTATATAGAGTAAACCAATAGTCCCTGTTCATCTATATTTAAAATGGCCTCAAATTTGTGTATATCTTAACAAATAAGAGAAGAACTGTAAATGGCATCTACAAGCAACTGGGGGATATTTTCAACATTTATTGTGGCATAAAGAATAAGAACTGTGCTAATGTTTGTGTGTGGGGACACACTGATAACCTATCTTGTAAGATAAATATACAGTGGTTCAGGGTAGCTTCTGCACATAAAAGTGAAACATTAGTTACTAGAATTTCCCAGCAATTAAAATAGAAAACAAACTGATCATGGCTAGAGAAGTACTTTTTCTTTGAAAGTATGTTTTCAACTCGTTGTAGAGCAAAATAAAAGATAAGAAATAATGTCTCTCCATCCACACCCTTTGTTTTAGGTTCTACTGTCTTGTAAACTTTTACCCATCCTTTTTCCAGTCGCAATGGAAGAGGAGTCCTCTCAAAATGCGTTTTCTAGCCTTGGTATCGCAAATCAATCTATGACAGATCCAAACCTGATCCTGGACAACTTATTCTGTCTCTCTTATTAACATACAGTCAATCTCTCCTTTTCCCTCCCCTTCCTTTCCTCATTTATCCCATATATTGAGAAGAATATACTTGGCCCTACTGCAATCTCTATTAAAAGTCCCTCTATTTAAATAAAATATCTTTAAAACTTATACATATCTGTTTTCTCTATTTTTTAGTCCACTCTTCAACTTCTTTGTCTCCTAAAATTCAACCCTGTCGAGTCTACTAAATCAATTCCATATAAAAAAAGAAAGGGAAAAGTGTCATTGAATTAATGCTAAGTCATGGTAACCCTAGGCGTGTCACAGTAGAACTGTGCATTAGAGCATTTCCTATGGCTGATGTGTTGAAGTAAATCCCCAGACCTTTCTTCAGAGGGCATTTTGGGTAGCTCAAATCATCAGCCCTTTTGATTAACAGCTCTACTACACATCAGCTGTTTTCATCACCTAGCTCTCTAGAGAGAGACCTCTACATAGAGATTTCTAAAACCACTTCCCGTACCGTACTTCCGAAATTCAGCAAAGTGATGGGAATTGAACAAGCTTGAGACATTGGCATCTTTAGAGGCATCTCCTCTGAACTCTGGTTTCCTATATCTCAGTATCTGCTCAATATTACAGCCTGCGTGTGATAGCCACCGATAACAAATGCACCACCATGGGGAGCTTGAAGAGAGTTTAATGAAGGAACTCTTTACAGAAAGGTGGGCAGGGTTCGAGGAATGAGCACCAAGTACAATGTCATACTCAAGGAACCTGCAAGAGTAATGAGCCATTATCATCCAGATTTAAAGAGAAAGAAGAAAGAAAATGCTACAAGTTGCTATCAAGAATTATAGCTATGAAAAAGAAGCTATTGGACAGAAGCTATAACCTTAGGTAGAGAAATGCAGTCATTACCGAAATACCACAGCTGGAAGAGAACTGGGAATCAATTCCCCCAACCTCTGCATTGCCTGCTTTTTCATCCTGTCTGTCCCCCTCTTTCCCACTTGATTAAACAAGAGTCCTGATGCAAAAGTCGTTATACATTAGACTGCTATCTGCAAGGTCAGCATTTCAAAACTCTGCTTTGTGGAAAGAAAATGGAACTTCTTACTATCATCAAGCAATGCAGTCTCAAAAACTCCTGGGGACAATTATACCCTATGGGAGAGCTAAAAGTCAGCCTAGGCTCAACGGCAGCGAGTTTGTTTTGGGGGCTGTTGTGTTTTTGAGAAGGCAAGGAGGAGCATAGATGCAGCACTCAGTAGAGTTCAGTTTCCTAGGGCCCAGAGCCCAATGGGGAGTAATTCTAGAGATGCAAATGGAGGCTACTCCGGCTCTTGTTTTTGTTTTTTGGCAGGGGAGGTTGCTGGTGAAGTTTGAAAGTTCTTCATATATTCAATATGCATATATTCAGTTCTTCATAGAGTCAATATACATATATTCAAATAAGCAGTTTGCCAACAACTTATTTTCTCCCAAGATATGCCCTGTGTTTTCTCTTAACAGAGTTTTTGCTTGTTTGTTTGTTTGTTTTGTTCTTTTTTTGACAGGAGTGAGAGAGTGGGCAAGGGGGGAAAAGGGTTTAAAATCTTGATGAATAAAGTATTCATTTCTCCTTTTATGGAATGTGCTTTTGGTGTTGAATGTGAAAAGTCTGCCTAGTTTTAGAAGTTTTTCTCCTGACCACCCCCAAGCTTCATACTTCCACATTTCAATACATTTTGAATTATTTTTTATGAGTGAGACATTAGTTGAGAGTCTACTTTTTGTCTTTTTTTTCAAATGGGACTTTAACCATAGGCATAGAGATTATAATTCACAGCTCATATTTTTGGAAGACGTAATTCAACCCAAAACACTGATCTTAAACACTGATGTTAAAAGCTACAAACTCTTGACAACTTCAATATTTTTGCCATTTATCAAGAGGATGCTTACTGGTCCAGTTGTGAAGATTTTTGTTCTCTTTGTGTTGAAGTGTAATCCATACTGAAGGCTGTAGTCTTTGATCTTTCTCAGTAAATCCTTCAAGTTCTCTTCACTGTCAAACAGCATAGCTGTGTTGTCTCTATATTGCAAGTGGTTCGGGAGTCTTTCTTTAGTCCTTATTCTGTATTCTTCTTGATATGGGTTTATTTGCTCAGTGTACAGACTGAATAAGTACAGTGAAAACATACAACTCTGACACACACACATCGCTCCTGATTTTACGTGGTTCTGGTTACATAACATGGTGTCAATTTGAGGATTATGAGGGCAGGGGTGGAGTCTAGACTGTCAATCAGGATAGAGCCAATGAGGCCTCTTTTGGGGCATGGCCTCTTGAGGATTCTGGGAACTCCTGCATTTCCTCCTTGGAGGCAAAAGACACACACTCTCTCCGTTCACTCCCTGAGAGACTTTCTACTGAAAAGACACATCGCACTATGCTGATAGACCCCATGCCCTGGGAACTGGAGGAGCCATGTGGAGACCCCTTCCAGTGCTGAGATATTTCTACTGCCATTGCGTCCACAAGACGTTGCACCCATTGGCCTGTGACCTTCCTGCATCCCGTGTCATTGCATGTGTTTCAGAGTCTGAGGATGACTTTATAGATTGCTATCGAACATGTGGGCTAATATTGGGCTTATGGACTTGATCTGTACGGAGCTTGGATTTTTTCTCAGTATTCAACTGCTTTTATATATAAAATTCTTACTTATATACATTTGTCTATGAATTTGTTTCTCTAGTCTACCATGACTGACACATACACCATGAAATATCCCCCTTTCCTTTTCAAAGACTTCTGTACATAGTCTTTTAATCTATGTACAGGTTCTGGATAAGAGCAGTTAAGTATTCTGTAATTCCCATTGTTTGTAACATTGTCTATAATTTTTTATGATCCACATGGTGAAATGCAGCCAATAAAACATAGGTAAGCATCTTTCTTGCATTCCCTGCTTTCAGCCAAGAGCTATCTTCTATCAGCAGTAATATCTAATGATGTAATATCCTCTTCTGAATCCAGCTTGAGTTTCGGGCACTTTCATGTGTATGGTCTGAAGATGAAAAAGATCTGCTCTACTTCAAGAAAACAAAGCAACAATAAAACTGGCCGATGAAAAGCACAGTTTTTGGTTTATGAGATGATTTACTTCATATTCAGTAAATTGTGATAGGTTCTTGCTTTTCCAGGTTGATTTAGCTCATTGAAATTGTACAGAGAGTTGCTCATTGTACTGCCCTTTTTATCCTTTCAGTGTTTGCAGGGTCTCTGGTAATATTTTATCAGTCATTCCTGATATTGTCTATTTATGGCTCCTCTTTTTTTTAAACTTTGTATTTTTGCTCTGTCTTGCTAGAAGTTTGTAGATTTTGTAATAACTAATCTTTGTTTCACATTTCCATTGCTTTATTGCTTTCAATGTCATTGATTTCTGGTGGTATTTGCATCTTCTTTTTGTCTTCATTTTATTTGGCTCCCTTATGCTGGTTTCTTGAGAGGAGAGCCTATATTACTGATTTGAGACTTGTGTTCTCTCCAAATAGAAGTTCCCAGGATCATCTCTCTCCCCTCAGCACTTCTCTTGCTGTGTCCCACACATTTTGAAATGTTAGCCACTTCTGAATTCTTTTTATTCATGCTTCTGTGGCAAAACTAATCTATGCCCAGGCATTTGAGGTGAGTAGAAAATATTTATTTATTTTGATCGTGGTTTTAATCTACTGTGCAAACATCTGTTTTTTCATTGTTGCATTCCTATCCATTGTATCCACTCTTATTATAGTGCTATCGGCGCATGAGTGTAGTCTTTGGGTGGTGTAAATGATGACCACTCAAGCACTAGTTGGAAAGTGCATGGTTCAAATCCACCCAGTGGTGCATCTGAAGTCAGGCCTGGTGAGCTTACAGTGGAGATTACAGTCAAGAAAACCCTCAGGGACAGTTCTCCCCCATCATACATAGTACCTCTATGTGTTGGGATTCATCAGTTTTTGCGTTTTGCTAATTTGTTTGGTTTATGTGGTCACAGAAACCATCCACAACAGACCTCCTGTAGATCCCTATGATGTCTAAGGCAGTGTCCAGAACATACTCTATGCCCCTGTAAGCCTAGAGCAGTGGTTCTGAACCTTTCTAATGCCACAACCCTTTCATACAGTTCCTCATGCTGTGGTGACCTCCCCCAACCATAACATTATTTTTGTTGCTACCTGACAGCTGTAATTTTGCTACTGTTTTGCATCATAGTATAAATATCTGATATGCAAGAGGTATTTTCATTTATGTAAATTGAACATAAGGAAAGCAGAGTGATTGATCACAAAACAATATTTAATTCTATATTGTGAAATATTTATTTCTAATGACAAATAAATTGAGTTTTGTCTTGACGCATGGTGTGGCATGGGTAACTGTCTTCACATCAGGTACTGGCATGTCGGAGTATCTGCATGTGGAGAGACAGACCGACCTGGAGATGGATAGGGTATCGCTGTCTCAGTTTCAAAGACCATCAGAAATATGTGTTTTCTGATGGTCTCAGGTGACCCCTGTGAAAAGGTCATTTGGCCCCCAGGTTGAGAACTGCTGACCTAGAGTTCATGGGTAGGTGCTGACTCTCTGTTATCACTCTGGGCATGCATCTTTGATCACTCTTCTTCGACATTAACATTTCTTGAGGTGATCACTTGGAAACAAAGTCATGGAAAGGTCATTTCTATATTGCTAATATGGGCATGTAACCAAAAGGCATTAACATTCCTGTGATAAATATTCCCATAGTATAATTTTACTCCTCGCTTTCTCTCGAAAGGCAGGGTTCTAGCTTCTATTTCTCTACATTTCTGTGCGTCTTTCAATGACGTGATCGGGTTTGAGCTCACACACAAAGACCCATCCGCTGCGGCCTCACTGCTGCAGCATCTCATTCGACTCTTCCTTCCACCACAGAGAATGCCTGCTTTGTGCATCTCTTCCCCAGAATGTTCAACCCCTGATGCACTGCCAGTCTTGTGACTTGTAAAGTGTTAATTGGGATTAGCTGAAAGCACATCATCTTGGTCTTTGTTAATATTGTTTCTGTTCTTTTAGCCATGGAGAAGGCACTGTTATAATTGAAAGGCAGCTCCACAGCTTCCCAGGTAGGGATGAGAGAAGTGTTGCTAATTTGCTCGGTGTCGCACCTGCTTTGTTCTTCATTAGACAGAGGAGAAAGTCAGAACTCCTAGGTACACTGCAGGAAGAACCCCAGCAAGAAGATAGTCCTCACTAAGGATCTTTATGACAAAGTTGCAATAAGAAGCCATTTCCCATTCATTCATTCATTTATTCATCCACTCATAAAAATACTGATGAGCACTTATGATGTGACAAGCCCTATTATAGGCTCTGCAGATATAGCTGTGAACAAGGAACTCAAACCTCTCTCCTCAGATAGCTTACACTCTGCTGAAAGAGACAGACAGATAGTAATTTCAATGATTAGCAAGAGCAATGAAGATATGTAAAAGAGGTCAAGGTGATAATTAAGGATCAGGAAAGCTGATTGGGATAGCCTGGCCAGGGTAGCCTTGCAAAGGGGTGACATTTGAGCAGATGCCTGAATGAGGTGAGGGGCCATACCACACCAAGCAGTAACCACTGCCAGGGTGTCCTAGATAGGATTTCTGAGCCTGTAAATATGCCTGGAAGCAGACAGTCTCTTTGTTCTCCCGAAGAACTACGGAGGGGTTTGAACCCCCAATCTCTGGTTAGCTGCACCCTCCTGACTTACAGCACCACCAGTACTCCTCGTGGAAATTATGTAAGTTATGGAAACAGAGATTTCAGGAAGGAGTGAACAAGTACACAGCACTGAGGCAGTACAGCAATAAATTGTACCATGTATTTAAAAACAGCCAACCAGACAAGTATCTCACTCACCCCTGCCTTCTCTAGCTATGCATCATCTCCTCTCCTCTCCTCTCCTCTCCTCTCTCTCTCTCTCTCTCTCTATGTCTCTCTCTCTCTCTGTCTCTCTCTCTCTCTCTCTCTTCCTCTCTCGCTCTCACAAACACCTACCATACTGCACTGGTTACAACACCCCAGTAACTTTATGCCTGCTGCTCCATGACTCACTCCAACAGGTCTGAGAGAATTGGTACTCCATTACCTCTCGTCCAGTTGTGTTCCAACACTGAGGTTTGGAGTTCACTGTACATCTGGATGGGTTCAGAGTGCACTGGCAGAAGCTTGAAATCTGGAAGCTCTGCCTGTATTTTATTTTGTTTTTAAAGATGAACTTGTTGGATCTGTTTGGGGTCTGCTTTCAGAGCATGAATGCAATTGAGTCTTGCATAATGAAATAGTGTGTCCAATTATGGCCAATCATATTCTTTGTTCCTTTATCTCTCCCCGCCTTCATTTCTTGCCTCTGGCAGTATTAGTGAATGTGATATTTGCAACAGTTACAAATGGAAGTTGATATCGATGTTACAGTTTTAAACAATATATATTGCCAGTAATGGAATTGAACTTATTCAGGAGACTCAGCAATGAGGGGCAGCCCCTACCTAGCCCAGTGCAGAGGAGCATAGAATGGCACATTCACTTTCCACTGGCTACCAAGAATTCATAGTTCTCCCTAGAACTCTACTCCCCAGAGAGCTGCAGGACACATAGGCTCAGAATAAAGCCTGAGCAATAGTATGGGAGTGTTTGAAGCTTTGACTTGATGGAATGGATGAAAGGCCCTAGCATAGTCATCCTGAATCATCTTCCTGCCCAGCCCCAAGTAATATATATTTAATATACACAGAAGGTGTCCTAGTGGCAAAAAGATTAAATACTCAGCTGCGAGCCCAAAAGGTTGGTGGTTCAAACCCACCAGCCACTCTATGGAAAAGATCTGGCAACCTGGTGCTATAAAGATTCCAGCCAAGGAAAACTTCTAAGGCAGTTCTATTCCATCATATAGGAGTGTCAGCAGTAGGAATCAACTTGATGGCAGACAACAGCAATAGATGCTGGTTCTCGTTCTTAATTTTGCATGAGGTTCATTGCTTGAGTGTTCCCAATACTCTTCTGAGGCAGGTGCCAGCACTAGATTTTTAGAAATAAAGACAGGTTAAGTAAATTTTCCAAGGTTATACATCTAGAAGTAGAAGAACCAAAATCCAAAGCAGGCAGACTGATTGCAAAGAATATACCGTCTGAATACATCATATGGACCATCTATGCATGGATGGCACAAAGCTAAGGCTTCTGTTGTGAAGTGAAATCTCTCTTCTTATCCCTCTTATCACCCTTCTAGAGTTACCACTCTTCTAGTTATAGCATTTCTATTTCCTACCAAATGATTGGGACCATGCACCAAGGGGACTGGTCAATTTCGCTATGCTGATGGTATTAAAATTGACCACCTCAGAAGCAGAGACCAGAGATCTCAAAACCATCAAGAAAGATGAGCCTAGAATGAAGCCTATCCTCTGAATGCTAAAATTTCTGCCCTGAACCTCCTCAATCCAGGAATCAGATATGTGACACCAAAGATGGCAGGGGATGGGTCAGAAATGGCAGAGAAGGGCTACAGTAGATACAGGAGCATCAGGAGCACCGAACAGAAAGGTGGGCTACCAGGCCAGTGGAATGAGTCAAAACCAAGTGCCTTCAAACATCAGGCATGCCAGAAGCATGGGTTGTCTCCAGGAACTTAATCTGGGGAGCTAGATTTGAGGTTGGGCTAGAGCTGGTCACCTTCTGACTGAGGTTGCTGTTGCGGTAGAGTGCCCATAGGGCACTTATCAGCAGGGCTAAGCGAGCTTTCTAAAGTTGCAAGAGTAGTCACAGGCCAAGGGGCCGCATGGCTGAGGGGCTGAGAACCAGACAGAGAGGCAGATCCATGAGCACAGCTGGGAAGAAGCACTTCAGACTGTATATCTGTTTCTGATGCAGAATTGTACCTGTGAACTTCTCCATAAACCCCCAAAGGTGAGTATCGTCTATTGGTTCATTGTGGCCACTGGAGCAGATGATCAAGTCAAACCGAGAAGCAGAGTCCTGTAAGAGGGATGGCTGGAAAAGAAGGTTGGGAGGTGGAGGTATTTCTAACCTTTGCCTCATAGGAATTGGTTTTGGGTTGATGAAGAGTTGGATTCTCCTTACCCCTCTGTAGTCTGGAGTTTGGATGCTGCCTAACTTCCCCCTTTATAATTGTCTTCCACTAGGAAACTGTGTCCCAATGAAGGCAAAACTCCCTTCTTGAACAAAAGAATGACTCTGCCGCACTTCCGTTAAAACCATAGTGTTGGGTGAATCATATCATTCACTGAAATGGCGGTTGGTCTGAAATGGTTTTGGAATCCCAATCACACAGAAATCACTCTGGTGTCTACAGGGGGTGGCAGAAAGGAGAGCTTGCAGACCTCGTTCATCTGCTTCCTTGGTTCCCAACAAACCAATCAGTTGAGTTGGTTCTACAAATAGGGAGGAGCTTCCAGCTGGCCTCTGTCTAACTCCTCGCTATGTTCCAAATTTGTCAGACCATAGGACACACTTTCCCCCCAAAGTGGTCCGAATGCGTGATGCCCCAGAACATTTGTTCATGATCCCTGTGCCCATTTGCTGTTCTTTGCTATTTGCATGCTGTGGATGTCTGTGTGTTTGGGGAAAGTCCCACCTCCTGGAGTCCCAATGTCAGTCAGGTCATATGAGCAGTACAGCACACACTTCCTCTCATTTGTTAATGAAAGTGATGATGATTCATAATACCACTGTTGAGTTTACACTGTTAAATATGACCGTATTTTGCTTTATTTTAATAAATATTTTAGTATACCGGTATTACTTGGTTCAGGATATTTTTTTCTTGTTTTCCTCCTCTAAAAATGGGGTGCATCTTATGGTCAGGTGTGTCTTGTGGTCCAAAAAATATGGTAATTTGCTTCCTATCACCCTGGGAAGAAAGTCCAAGCTCGTCCCAAGACCGACACCAACTCTTGTCTATCTGTCCAAATGCATCCCTTTCCCTTCTCCCTTCCACACACGAGGCTCTAGAATCATTGATCTAGACTTATCTACCTATAGGATCTAGGTAAAAAGCAAAAAAATTAAAATCTATAAATCAAGATGATAAATTGTTACCTGTGTTCTATTCCCTTATTATGAGGGATACAGTTTACTGATGACACAAGCAAAAGGTTATGCATAAAGCTATGGTTCTCAGAGGGAGCCCTGGGGCTGTTATGGATAAATGCTTGCCCCTTAATCAGAATGTTTGTAGTTCCAACCCATGCCGTGGTTCCTTGGGAAAAAGACTGGGTGATCTGCTCCCATAATTAGGCTGTTCTATTCTGTCCCATCGATGACTATGAGCTGAAAACTGGCTTGATGGCACCTAACTTCAATAATGTGGTTCATATAGAACTTAAAGTCTGTAAGATAGCAGACAGCTGAATTTAGCAGTGCAAAAATCCACACATTTTACAAAAACAAATTTAAAGCATTATAACTGTTGGTTTTCTTCCAAAAGCAGGTACCTATTTAGAGTAAAAGGCTATCATAAACTATAATGCATGAGCACCAAACTTTCTGTCAAGTTATTAAATGAAGTCAAATTTTTATTTAATTTCTGCTCAATAGCCTTTCATCCTGTTCAAGTTCCCCGTGACTAAACAGAAAACCACACCCACTGCCACTGAGTGGATTGCAACTTCTCTGCGAGGCAGGTGAGAATGAGGCCACACGGTTGCCAACACTACCATATTGGCGGGAGCAGACTGCCAACTCTTTCTTCTTTTGCTTAAAGCCAAGCGCTTTAACAACAGTGCCACCAACATGGAATGGGAGTAAAGATTCCTTTTAATTCAGATTGCAGATGATTCCTCCACCCAGCACCATTTGTTGTAAAGACCATCTTTACCAAGCACATTACAGTGTCACCATCGTCATATGCCAAACATGAAAGAAAACGAAGCCCACAGAAAGCAAGTCAGAGTGACCACAGAGGACACAGTCCAGATGCTCCATGAGGTTTCAGAGATTGTAAATCTTCACCTGCACAGCTCGCCTGATCTGTCTCCCGAGAAGCAGTCAAGGAGGTGTTGATCCTCAGATCATGGGGTTAGCAAACTCAAGCTTAACCTATAACTCCAACCTGTTTGTTTGTTTGTTTGTTTGTTTGTTTGTTTTTGGCATAAACAAGTCATCCCATTATGTGGGATCTGACTACTCCTCATAAAATAGCAGCTTGCTGCCATCACCACCATCTTCATCAAACCTTATACTTTCCTCATTTTTTATAGTTCAAAGCATTGCCTAACATTTGAACAGTGTATTTGATCACTGTCTTTCCCCCACCAACTAAAATCTAAGACCCACAAGAGAGCTTTTGTCTTTCTCTTCACTTCTCCTGTCAAGCATACAGTAAATCGTCAACCAGATCGGCCATCAAGTCTGCTTTATCCTAACCCCATGTGAAACAGAGTAGAGTGATGTTCCACAGGCTCTCCATGGCTGGTTTCTTGGCAGTAGTTTGCCAGGTCTTTCTTCTGAAGTGCCTGGAGTGCACTCAACTGTTCATGGTTAGCAGCCGAGAGTTAGCAGGTATCTGTATGCATTAATTGGCAATCAGATTAATGAATGAATTTTGCTGCTAATATTCTTTGACTCCTCGAGTATGCTTAATTAAAAGCTAAAGAGTCTCCGCATAACTCACCTCAGATATCACCTTCTAATTTGCCATAGTTATGTAGTCCTGCTATCACCTGTAACGCCACAAGTGGATAGTTTTAACAAACAGAAATTTGTTTTCTCACTATTTAGGAGACTGCAAGTGTGACTGCAGGGGGCTGCTGCTAGGAGAAGCCTGTCTCTTCCTGTTGGTTGCAAAGGAAGGGAAGGGTTTCATATTTTTCCAGCTTCTGTTTCTTGAACCCTGGTGGCATAGTGGGTTACGCATCAGGCTGCTAACTTCAAGGTCAGCAGTTTGGAACCACCAGCCTCTCCACAGGAAAACTCCTGATGTAAATAGTAACAGTCTCAGAAATCCATGCTGGTAGTTTCCCGCTGCCCTAAAGGGCTGCTCTGAGGATTTTGGTTCCTTGGCCAATTTGGTGATCTTCATGTGGAGGGGCAGTTATGGTCCCTGCCCTGTGCTTGCTTCTCTGTGCCTAAGTTGTTGTTCTACCATATCAAAGGTGATTGTGTTAAGCCATATCCTACACTACAACCATGTCTTAATAAAGAAAATCCCCCTAATAAATAGGATTATGAGCATAAGCACAGGGGTTAAGGGAACACAATGTCATTTATAGCATGTCTGTACCCTTCATGTCTGAGTCCTGTGTTCTCCCTCCTCTGGGATCCTTTTGCATTTTATCTGTTCATTCCTCCACTGACTCTGAGTCAGTAGTCTTTCTCAACTTCCCTAGAGACTGTGAGCTTCTCAAGTGCAGGGGTCACTTCCAGCTCAGATTTGGGTCACTAACCTTAGTGACTGTTGGATGGAAAATCAGAGCGAGTTTTTCCTACCACAAAAGATGAGCAACATACAGTGATTGAACAAAAGGATTATTTCTGTTTTGAGAGCGGTAACTGAGGGAGAGAGGAAGAAAGAAAAACTCACCTAAAAGAAAGAAAACCCAGATCTTCTTAAAGAGCAAGTGTCTTCTATTCTTGAATTCACAATCCTGCATCACTTCGGTCTATCAAGATCAAAGTGAAAGTCCATTGCCTTCATCATGAAGACTTGTGCCAGAAAGCTTAGAGTGGGGCAGAAGAGACCTGGTTTTGCCAAGAGGACAGATAAATCCTGAATCAAAGAGAGGCCAGCGGAATGGTTCCCAAAGCAATATTGCAGCCCCTCAGTCTCTGACAGAAGAGAGCCAAATGCATCAATCTTTCAATAGATCCACTGTTGGGAGAAGCATGCAAAGTACATTAATTCCAAGCACCCAAGCTGCTGCACTGAATAATAAAGAAAAAGGGGTAAAAGGGGACAGACTCCAACTTCTCTTTGCTGGCAAAGCTGTTCAGCATCTGCAGCACAGGCCACCTGGCTAGTTCTCGCCCAGCATTCTCTCAGGTCTGAGACACCTGGCTGTATACAGGGCTGCTGACTCTGGCAAGATGGTACGGTAGGTGCCCCGACAGTCACACAGTCTTGAGTGTCGATTCAAAGCCATCTCTTTCATCTCTGGGACGGGATAGTCAAAACTGAATCAGGCTGTTCTAAAAACAGACTTTACTAAGCAAAATATTTGCTACGAAATCTAGAGTTTTCTTCCTTTTTAACAATCTGCTTTCAGTAAACTACGATTGTTTCATTTTTACTACAAGATTTACGAGAAATTGATTTCTCTGCCTTACAGAAGTGAAAGCCCCTTCCTAAGGTTTTTTGGGGTTTTTTTTGGAAGTATATGCAGGGTATAAGTAGGCCGAGGGTGCCATTCCAGGAACAGACCAGATGGAATGCCTTTCTAGAGGGGAGATGTCCTAAAGCAGGAAAACACAGATCTGCAGATTGCTGTGCTATCAGGAGAAACCCCTGCTGATAAAAATTAAAGAAAGAAAAATGACATTGTCTAGTGATTGATTCCTAAGATGCAGCCATTTACCGGGCTCTTTATTGGCTTGTCATGCACAGATATGTTCTAGCTGGTCATCACTAAACAGGCAGAAGTCACATCATAAACCAATCTCAAGATAGAGTAAGGAGATACGTCGTCTCAGCCCCAGGTGCTTGTGAATGATCTGATGAACACTCCGTGGCTGCTTCCTCGTTTAATTAATTTTGATGGGCAATTGATGCACCACAACTGTTTGTCCTAATGATGAGTTCCAAGTTTAGAATGGCTGCAACCCACTTAGGCAGCTGCCACAAAAAATAAGCATTTGCGAAGGCTTCCTTTCAAGGCAGTGGGGTAGAGATGGCTGTAGTTCAGCAGCTGATCCACATGCTTATGACACTTGGGTTTTATTTTTCCATTTCAAGCCTAGTTAGGATACCATCGGTAATGACTACAAGAACCATTACTAGCTGGAGAGTTAAGACTGCTCCTTCCTATCAGCATAGCAAGGATAAACACACAGCCCGAAGTGTGCTAATTGTGGAGTTGATATAGCAACAGGCATTGAACAATTTAGGTCAGTTCCTTGCAATGTTTAATTAGACTAATATATCTGTTTGCAATTAATAGCAGATGTGACAAGCTAATGTGTCCATGTTCAGACAAATTAACCTCCGCCCATCAGCTGTGAGGATCTGTGAGAAGGCTTCTATTCGTCTGAATCTAAATAAAACTGGGGGAATAATTGTAAACGTAAAATGTTATTAGAATAAACCCTTCACATGAAGCATTGTCCAAAGGAAACCATTTTTTCCAGCAGCCTGTCATCCGCTGGCAATTACAGCAAGAATGGGTGTTTCTTTAACCTTTAAACTTTATACAGTGTGGTCCCGCACATTATGCTTCCTGGTATCACCTGGTAATAGAAGTTATTCTGTCCATGCTTAACTATTGTAAAAGAGATTGATAGCTCCTTCAAATGCAATTTAGGCTTAACAGAAGCAAAACTCCAAACCACTTTTGCTGCATCAATTTCCACTCATATCAATTCTGTACAGGGTTTCCAAGGCTAGACGTCTTTACTGAAGCAGCCAGTCTCTGCTTTTTCCTATAGAGCAGCTGGTGGATTTGAACCTCAAATCTAAGCCACGGCACAAGGTTGCTGTCCCTGCACTTAGAAATTTCTGTAAGATTCCTAAAAGCAATGTCCACTGACTTACATCAATAACTCACCACTCCTCAATTTTGAAAGGAGAACTTGGGAAAGAAGACAAGCATTGTCACAGGACAAAAGTTTTAAAAGACAGAGTTTCTAGGTACTTGTTTGGTTTGAGAAGAAGCTTAGCCCAAGACACAACTAGCAGTCAGAGAGAGTTACTCCTCTTGGTCTCCTTACAGAAAAGTCTTGGACCCGTCCAGAACCTGGAAGTAGGTGTCTCCACTGTCCTGGGCATGGGCATCTTTCCTTGGGGCAAGAGGAAAAAGTAGGTCTTATTTCTTGATATTGAGATGCAAGATGGTGAGGAGCCCAAAGCAGTTGCATCATTCTTGTTGTGACACTGCAGTCAATTCTGATTTATACATAATGATGTTTCAGGTTTCTTGGACTTGGGTCACAAAAGTTCTCCAGGATGTGTCATGCAGCAATCTCTATTTTCCTTTTTACCTGGTTAGCTGAGCCCAGCTCTTGCAATCTGACTGGTATGTCTTATGCTCTGCCCTCTAATTTAGTTGAAAACTCAGAGGACTGTCAGGGAGGTGTCACAGGAAACAGCTCTGAAAGATTTCCATGGATTCCAATGACACAATCCCGCTCCACTGCACAGTGTTTATGTGGACAGAGATTCAAAGTCAACCACGTAGAAGTAGTATCAAGGAACTGACTTTCATACTGGGAACGCCCACAAGTCAAAACTCCTGCCAAGGGAAAAAGCCTAGCTTGAGACATTAGAAACTTCAGAGGCGTGTGGGGAATGGGTGAATGCAAAAACGATAAAACCCCTGGGAATGTTTAGTCTTGAGAAGAGAAAGAAATGGGTCATTTAATGTCTCTTTAAACATAGAAAGAATTGTTATTCAGAAACTGTATCTAGTTTTCTGAGCATTTCTCTGCTAAAGCTAGAACAGGAAACAATGAGCTTTAGCTAGAGGAGGAAAGGATATATATGTATAAGTAGGGGCTTGCTGACACTTGTGGTTATAAAGCATTATAATGGGATACTAGAGAGCCTGTCAAATCCACTACCGGCAGAATTTTAAGGACACGACAGACACCTCTTGGTAAAAATGGTTTAGATAAAACCTCCCTAGAGGTGGGAGGATAGATCAGATGACTTCTCAGGGGTCCTTTCAGCCCTATGTGTTTATCATTTTAAAACTGGACTACCACACTTGTTCCGATAATTCTGATGTGGTAAACTAGAAGCTATGTCATTCCTCTTCTCCACTCCGCACTCCACTCCCAGCCCTTGTCCCATCTTCTTTCCCCAGCTTATGCCTTGCTCTGCCAATGTCCACTCGACACCTGCTCCTTGGCGGTTTTGCTCACTCTGTTGTGGCTTGCTTCGTGGACATTGGCAAAGATGGACGGGACATTGGCAAGGACAGAGAAGAAATGAACCCTGAAGACATTGTGTAAAGGTATTGTGGCACTTGAAAACATAAACTCTAACAAAGCGAATCCTATTTTATCTATTTATTTTTCATCAACTTAAATCTGGGTATAAGATTTCAAAGTATTTTATTTTCAAGAAGGAGACCTCTGACCTGGCGTTCCTTTGAAGACACACTTCCCATTTTCTGATAGCGCCGTCATCTTGAGGGTCAAGTGCTGGAGAGACCTGGAAGGTGTGCTGGGGTGAGAGGGTACAGGAGGCTGTGCTGGACTTTGTCCTCTGACACAAGGCAGATCAAAGTCTGTGAATGACCCTTCACAGCACAAAGGGCTCTCCTGAAGCCCTGCACCTTTCCGTTTCCAGATGGCTGCCTGTTGTGCTAGTCCAGGTAGACTAGAGAAACAAATCCACAGACACTCATATGTGTATAGGAAAGAGCTTTATATGCAAGAGCAGTTGGATATTGAGAAAACATCCCACCCCAGTCCAGATCAAGTCCACAAGCCCAATATTAAGCCATATGTCCAACGCCAATCTATAAAGCCCTCTTCTGACTCATGAAATACATGCAATGACATTGAATGCAGGAAGATCACAGGCCAGTGAGGAGTAGGAGGTCTTATGAACCTAGTGGTGTTGCAAGCATCTCAGTGGAGGCAAGGGTTCCCATGTGGCTTCTCTAGTCCCCAGGGCTCTGGCTGCCTCAGGGTAGGTCCATGTGACTCCTCCTCCGGGGTGTCTCCCAGGGAGTGGGCCTTGTCAGTAAAGAGTCTTCAAGGGAGTGAGTTGAGAGTGTCTCCTGCCCCCAAGAAGGGAATACAGGCGTTTCCAGACTCCTCAGGAGAAGGCCATGCCCACACAGAGGCCTCATTAGCTATCACCTGATGGACAGGCTAGACTTCACCCCTTTACTCATGATCCTCTTGAATTGACAAATGATTCTAGAACTACCACACTTGTGTTCCCCAAGGCAGAGTTTAACATATGCAAGCTGACTTCCAAGGTTATAACCTAACAAGAAAAGGCTGAACATTATGAGTCTGGGATTAACAAAGCCAAGACACTTACTTAAGTTTGGGGAGAATCCTCAGCTGGAGTCACCTGAGAAAAATCATTCATTATCGAAGCCAATTGACAACAGGAGAAAACCTACTGCATTGTGTTGAAGCAACAAAAACATTAGCTTTACATTTAAATAAAACTACTCATATCCAAGATACATGGTATTTATGTGTGTAGCCCTGCATGTCATAAACCAGCTCATATAAAGTCACACTTTTGTTTACAAGGGAGTAGATTGAACAATCTAGTCCATCAACCCACGTGAGCAAGAAATGAAGTATCTAGATAGATACATGTCCTTGTTGTTAGGCGCTGTTGAGTCAATTCTGACTCTGTGTGACCTCATGTACAACAGAAGGAAACATCGCCTGGGCCAGCTTCACAATTGTTCTGAGGTTGGAGTCCATAGTTGCAACAAGCACAGCGATCCATCTCATTAAGGACCTTCCTCGTTCCCCCTGTCACTTACTTTCCAAGCATCGCGTCCTTCTCTAGTCTCTCCTGACACCATGTCCGAGGGAAATGAACTTGTATCTAAGGAGCAGTCTGATTGTAACTTTTCAAAGAAAGGTTGGTTCTTTTGGCAGTCTGTGATGCTTTCAATATTCTTCATCCACCCCATATTTCAAATTCATCAATATAGATAGACTTATATTAGTTTTCAATATGAGCCTCATTTAGTAGTGCATGGGAAACAAAAAATCTTAAATTGCTCAAGGTCTGCCCTCACCTCCACCCCCACCCCCAGCCTCTGTGTTTTCCTATGGGATCAGGAATTCCAAGAAACGTAGAGAGGTTAAAGCGTCAGCTGAGAGAAATTCTGAAATGCTGCACAATCATCCCTTGGGCATCTCGCTAGTGCATCCTGCTGGTCTGCATGACAAAGCTTCTTCAGGTCTATCACCTGAATCACAGCCACTACTTCACTCAGTTCTTGCTAAATGGGGACAACTGTGACACCACTCCTGGTCTCAGCTGTCACTCAGAGTGGCTTTAGATCTGATTGGATTCATACCTTGTGGGATCCGATGCAATACAAAAAAATGTAGACACCATGGTTAGAAATTTTTCAAGATGGCATCAGGAGAGCATTCAGCCAAATACTGGTTCTGAGGTCTCGGGAATGGGCCCTGTGTACAGACGCCATACTGAAGGCTAGGAATAACAAGTTGCTTGCCCAAAGCCAGAGTCCCTGGGTGGGGAAGATGGTTAACATGCTTGATTGCTAACTGAAATGTTGCAGATTCTATTCCACTCAGAGAGTGCTCAGAAGAAAGACCTGGGAATCTATTAATGGATTTAACTTTTATTTCTTTTGAAATATTTTGTTATCTTGCTTCTAAGTCAAACAAAGGACACTCTGTTCTCAGTAACTCAAATCCATCTGAAGATTCTGTTTCTCACCTGCACCTAACCTGGGACAGAGGTGATTGATGCCCAGGACACAGAGGGACTCTTTCAGGCCGACGAGCCCCAGCTTCCTTCCTTCCCATCTTTACCCTGACTCCCTCTATATAAATCAAGTCTGTGAGTGACAATCCGCTGCTTTTCTATTCTTCTTAATACACTATTCCTGGCGGAAATTAGCTCTTAAATTATTGAAACTGAACAGAATGTCTTGATTCAAAGGCCTTTTCTTTCAATATGATCATATTTGCTAGTGCTGTAACTACTTATGTTGGTCACCATTTGTCTGTCAGTTTGTCAAGCCTTGCTGGCTTCTGTAGCCAAGATGTTGGAAGCTTTGTCACTAGCATCTCAAATACCAGCAGGGTCACCCAACGTGAATACTTTTTTCAGCAGAGCTTACAGACTCAGTACCTACTACATAGAAGAAATAAGCTGTCCACTTCTGAGAAATTAGTCAATAAAAACCATATGGATAGCTTTGAAACATTGTGAGAAGCTGAAAATCTCATGATCAGACGTAGAACACTGTCACAGATAGTGCCAGAAGATGAGTCCTACAAGTCAGACAAGCCTCAAAAAAAAAAATGAAGAACTGACTTCTCAAATAGCACTGACCATAAATAAAGACACAAATGAAACAAAGTTTGCAGGAAGAAAGCTCTAGGGACCTTTATTTTTTCTGATGATACATGAAAGGTAGCCATGAAGAAATTGAAGCATTCTACCAATGTCTTCCATCTGAAATTGATCAAATGTACAATCAAAATGCATTGATAATTGTTGGCAACTAAAACGCAAAATTTCAAACAAAGAGGAAGGAACAGTAGTTGGAAAATAATGCTCTTGGTAATAAAACTAAAGCTAGACCAATGACTCCTTCATAGAAATATCATTTGTCAACAACACTGATGGTGACTACGCATGTGAACTTCTCCAGATACAACCATCAGAAACCACGCTGACTACGTCTGTGGAAAGAGTCAGTGGAACAGTTCAGCATCAGCATCTAACACCAAAGCAGGGCCAGCAGTGGAACAGACCATCAATTTTTGATATGTAAGTTCAGACTGAAGTTGAAGCAAATTAAAACAAGTCCATGAAATCCAAAATGCAAACTGGAAAATATCCCACCTTAATCTCAACACCTCAAGAACACATCCTCTGTACTGCATACTAATGACAGCAGATCTGACAGCTGCATGATGACATCAAGAACATCCCAACCGAAGAAAGAAAATTATCATTCAAAGGAAGAAGTGATCAATGGAGCGGAACAAAAAATTTCCAAGAGCAGCTTAAAAACACCAAGTGAAATATTATCATGAAACCTTCAGCATGCCTTCCACTGGAAAAGCTCAAGGGGGGGAATCAAGTCCTGATTTGCAAGTCTGAATGATTCAATGGGTGTGGTTGTTATATAATCGTTTGCCACTTTGAGAATTAAGAATGAAGGGGTGGAGTCTAACCTGCCAATCAGAACACAGCCATAGAGGACTCTGTGGGCTTGTCCTTCCCTTAAGGATTCTGGGAAAACTGGAATTACTTCCTTGAAGACAGGAGACAGCCCCCTCCCCACCTCTCTCTCTCTCTCTCTCTCTCTCTCTCTCTCTCTCTGTCTGGGAGACAGTATAGCTGACAAGACACATGAACCTATACTAGCACCCTGCACTGGAGAAGCCACATGAACCTACCCTAGTAGAAACACATCTCTGAAGCTGGAGAAGCCAAGTAGAGACCCCTTCCAGTGCTGAGATGCTTACAATGTCACAAAATCCAAGGACTTTTTATTCGCTGGCCTGTGATCATCCTGAATTTGGTGTCAATGCATGTGCATACAAAGGATATGACTCTGAAGAGGAATTTTTAGATTGATATCAGACATGTGGGATATCGAACTTATGGGATTTGGTCTAGACTGGGTCGGAATGCTTTCTTTTTTTATTAAATCATTTTATTGGGGGCTCGTACATCATTTTTCACAATACATAAATAAACATACTGTGCCAGGTACCTTCACATGTCTGCTGCTATTAATGTTCTCCAATCATCCACCTTTTCCCTTGAGTCCCTATTATTGGCTTTTCCATACCTTCCCCTCTTCCCCTGCTCTCTCCTCCCCACCAACCCTCAGTATTTTATAAATTATTATTGTTCTGTCATATCTTACACTGCCCGACCTCTCCCCTAACCCACTCCCCTGATGCCCATCCTTCAAATAGGAGCTTATGTGTTTATCCTTGCAGTTGGTTCCATCTCTCTACCCCATCCTCTCTCCACTCTTCCAGCAGCTCCAATCTAACCACTGGCCTGAAGGGGCTCACCTATACTGGCTTCCCCATATCTCCAGCTCCCCTCTCCACCAGGGTACCTTCTCCAGTCCATCTTGATTTGTAAGGTAGAGTGGGGACCATGATGGTTGGGGGTAAGTAAGGCTTCAAGAACTAGAGGGAACTTGTAATGTACAATCACCCTTAATATAAAACTTTCTCTTATACACATATGAGTGTCTATGGATTTGTTTCTCTAATCTACCAGGACTAACACAATGGGTAAAATATTTAATGATGCAGAAAGCATCAAAAGAAGATGAAAAACATGCAGAATCACTGTAACAAAAAGAATGAGTTGACATTCAACCATTTCAAGAGGTAGCACATGCCAAGAACCAATGGCACTGAATAAAGAAATTCAAGTGGCAATGAAAGCATTAGCCAAATGCAAGGCTCCAAGAATTGATGAACCACACGTTGGAATGTTCCAATAAACTGATAGCAGCCCTGGAAGCACTTACTCCTCTATGCCAGGAAATCTGGAAGATAGTTACTTGCCTGACTGAAGAGCTCCATAATAGCATAGATATCAAAGAAAAGCCACTCAACAGAATGCTCATAGTACAGAACAGTATCATTGATATCACACGCAACTAAAATTTTGCTGACGATCATCCACCAATGGCAGTAGCAGTACATTGACAGGGAGTTGCCAGAAGTTCAGGCTGGATGCAGAAGAGGATGTGGAACAAAGGATGTCGTAAGTGAAGTCAGATGGAACTTGGGTGAAAGCAGACATTATCAGAAAGATATTTATTTGTGTTTTCTAGACGGTGCAAGGGTATCTAACTGGGCGGATCATAAAAAACTATCGACCGTCTTGAGAGTCATGGGGGCTCCAGAACACGTCACTAGGTTCATACAGAATCTGAACTTGTATCAAGAGGCAGCTGTGCAAACAGAACAAGGGAAAAGTAAGCATCGGCGCTGCTTCTTCTCAGCAAGCTTTTTCAATCTGTATGCTCAGCGAATATTTAAAGAAGCTGGATTATATTAAGAAGAACCATATAATCATGACAGGTCAACATGACCACACAAATAATTATGTGGTAGAACTGAGACCGCCTATGAGTGAGGTTTGGCTCCTGCTTCCTAAATCTCAAATTCCATACTGTCCTTCTAGTAAATAGCAATGAACAACATCACTATTTATGATGATATTAAAGTAGCAATAAGTGATTACTTACCCCAAGCCTCCAAATCCAGTCTCATCAAGTTTATTCCGATTGATAGCAGCCCTAAATAGCAACCTTAAGCTCTTAGCAACCCTCAATCTCAGAGGTTCTAAATATATATAGGAACAAATAGCCTCGTCTTTCTCCCAGGGGGAAGCTGGTGGGCTTGAACCACTGAACTTGAAGTTAGCGGTTCAATGCTACTCCGCTGTTGATGTTATTAGGTGCCGTCAAATTGTTCTGACTCAGAAAGGCCGCATGTACAACACCCTTGGTCCTGTCCCATTCTCACAGTTGTTCCTACATTTGAGCCGATTGTTGAATCCACTGTATCAATCCATCTTGTCCAGGGTCACCCTCTTTCTCACTGCCCTTCTACTTGACCGAGTCTGGTGCCCACTATTCCTTAGGGATCTCCCAAACAAAGACATGTGCAGAATACCAAAAGAAATGTATGAGAGTGGTTTGAAAAATTCAGGAGGGAATCCCATTAACTCTTTATTCTGTTTTTAAATGAAGTCTTTGAAGCTTCCTAGTATTTAAGGTTTAAGAAAGGAAAATTTGTTTAGCTTGGCAATTATTTTCTTGCCACTGATGTTTAACACTAAGTTAAAGTACTAGTCAAAAGTAGTGACCAACAGTGACCAACAGAGTTCTCTCATTTCCTTTCTTGATAGTGGCAGGCAGATCACAGAATAATATGGAGAGTGGATATTGGCTGTTATATTCAAATAGGATCCTTTATCTGTAAACGCATTTTCAGTTACTAAATTACATTCACAAAAGTCCAGCACTAGTCTCGCTTTATGCTCTTCCGAGGCCAACAAGTCTGGAAGGTGAATCTGACAAACAAATCAGTTACCATCAAGTTGACCCCAATTCCTGGTGACACTCTTTGTGTCACAGTAGAATTGTGTTCCACATGGTTTTCAATGGCTCATTTTTGGGAAGCAGATCATCAGACCTTGAAGATCCCACTGGGTAGTAGAGTTCAATCATCAACCTTTGAGTTAGCAGTCCATTGAGTTAACCGTTTGCACCACGCAGGGACTTGAAAATCTTCCAACTTGAAGGTGACATTCAGAGACTGTAGATCCCTTTCCATGCCTCCTTCCAACACTGTCCTCATGGTTGGGTGTTGCGTGGTAGGATCTGCATGCCCACTTCAGCATCTGTGGAGACAAGAGTTCGTGCCCTGCTCCCTCCATCGAAAAGAGAGAGCTACAGGGCCGGCCATAAGTAAAGTCGGACTGACTCCCTCAGTGGAAGTGGGTGTGGCAGAGAACAGGTCATGGAGAGTGAGAAGCATGCCACACCCACAGGGAGACAGGTGGAAATGGACGAAGAGAAAGAGAGCTGGTCCGGTTCCCATGCTGGCCCAATCCCTGCCCACGATGCTCAGAGGGCTAGGCCCCTCTGGGGACCTAAACCACAGGAGGGACTGGGCAAACAACAACAGGGCTTGTCACCCTGTCTCCCTACAGACAGCGACAGAGGACATTTTAGGGGTCACACAGCGGGGAAGCAAGGTGGTCTTAGCCCCCAAATGGACCAAAGCAAGAAGGTAGCACTCCTGGCAGAACAGTCAGGAAAAGAGAATGACTGGACCGATGGTTCCTGGTGGCTACGGGGAAAGAGGGGAAGGATGGGGGGCATGGATAGACTCAGGGATGGGAGAACAACAAGTGGTCTGCAATCGGTGGTGAGAAGGATGGGGGAGGCCTGGTAGGACCAAAGTAAGTGTAATGTAACAGAGAGGAAGTACTGAAACTCAAATGAAGGTTGAACATGACAGTGGGACAGGAGGAAGGCAGAAGGAAATAGAGGAGGAAACTAGAAGGCAAAAGCACTTGTAGAGGCCTAAACACAGGCATCTGTGTATGTAAATATAACTATCTATGATAAGGTGGGAATAAACTCAGGTACATATAGTTATAGGTTTAGTACTAAGGCAGCAGCTGGACCTTGGGCCCCCACCCAGGCACTCGCTCAATGAAAGAACACTTTGTTCTATGAATCTGGTCATGAAGCTCACCGGCCCAATACAATCACTGAAGTCAAATAGGTGCATAAGCAAATGTGGTGAAGAAAACGGATGGGACCCAGATATCAAAGGATATGGAGTCTGGAGTCTCAAAGCCTGAAGATAAACAAAAGGTCAACTAGCTGGGAAGTATCCAAATCGACACAGAAGAAGCACCCCGGCCAGTGTGGCCAAGAGGTGTCAAAAAGATCAGGTTTCAGGCATCAAACAGGAAAAAACCATACTACTGTGTGTGCATTTTCCTGAGATGATCACTGAGGACAGGTGGGGACATGAGACAGAGTGGTGAAGATAGCTGATGGTATATAATGCCTGAGGCCTCAAAGGCTTGAGGATGAGAAGAAAGCACACCAGTCTGTGCGACCATGGACTGGAAAGAACCAGGTATCAGGCATCAAAGAACAAAAACCATATCATTATGTGCCCACCCTCCTGACATAATCGCTGAGGACAAAAGGGTACAGAGGCAGACAGAGCCGAGGAAACTGATGGCGCCCAACCACCAAATGATAGAGTAACTGGGATCTTAAAACCTTGAAGGTGAGCAAGTGGCCCATCCAGCACAGAAACAGCAAAGTTCACATAGAAGAAGCACACTGACCTGTGTGATCACAAGGGGTCGAAGGAAGCAGATATCAAAAATCACAGAACAAGAATCAAATCAATAAGACTGGAGGGGAGAGCAGGGTGGAGACCCAAGGCCCACCTGTGGGCAATTGGACACCCCCTTATAGGGGGTGTAATGGGGAGTAGATGGGTCAGTCAAGGGGCAGTGAGGTAGCAATGAAGCATAAAACTTTTCTCTATTTCCTGAAGGCTTCCTCCCCCCAACCATTGTGGTCCCAACTCTGCCCTGCAGGTCCAGCTGGACTGGAGGAGGTGTACTGGCAGAGATGGGAGCTAGAAACGCAGGGAACGCAGGGCAGATGAACCCCTCAGGGTCACTGGTGGGAGTGGAGTTGCCAGATGGATGGAGGGAGGGTGGGGTGGAGAGAGGGAGCCAGCTGTGAGGATCTGCAGACTGCCTCGTATCTGGAGGACTGACTGGGGAGGAGTGGGAAGAGGGAGATGTTGGGCAGCGTAAGATATAACAAAGCAATAATGATTTGCAGAGTAATGAGGACTGGGAGGGGGTGGGAGGAAGGATGGAGGGAAAAGGAAGAGAAGTTCATCTCAGGGACCCAAGTGGAAAGGCAGATGTTGAGAGAATGTTGACAAGGGCAGACTTGTGGGGATGCTTGGCACAGTGTATGTAACTATGTATTGAACTATGTATGGTGAGAAGCAATATACGAGCCCTCAATAAAATGATTAAATAAAAAAATAATTTTTTTAAGAAAGAAAAAGAAAAAAAATCTCTGAATATAAATCTAAGCCCAAGTCACTTCAAGTGGAACAGTGAAGGCACATAACTTCCCTGTTTTAATTCCTCTGTATCTATAACCATAGATTAGTCCCTGAATGTCTCTGAAATATGGTGATAAATATCTACCACATAAAATACTGAATTCAAGCACCTGTGTTATACTCACACACACACACACACACACTCTTCTTAAACTTGGGCAGCAATATCACCACTGTATATTTTTAGTTAATAATTTCTTTTGTATTTGCTGATACTGCTCAAAGTACTTAAGGCTAATTTGCCTGAGGTCATGCAATTGGGGCGGGGAGAACACAACAAAAAGTTGGCTCCAGTTTATACTCCCTTAAAGCATTAGGAAATTATTTTGTTTGTTTGAAATGTGTCCTATTATTTCCAGATGACATTTTATCCTCCTGATCTTTTAAGTAAGGCATTATATAGGTAGAATATACAAAGCCTATTAGTAGTCTGAGCATGGTGAAGAATATTGAATATACCATAGGCCAGTGAAGAATTAACAAACCTCTTTTTGACAAAGCACAACTGGAAAGATCTTTGGAGGATGTTGAGACTCGGTCTTACGTACTCCAAATGTTGGCTGAGCCCTGGTGGTGCAGTGGTTGTGTGCGGAACTGCAGCCTACAGGGTTGACAGATTCAGATCCAGCAGCAGCTCTCCAAGACCAAGGCTGGGCTTCCTACTCCCACCAAGACAGTGATGCCACAAAAAACAAAAACAAAAAGAAAACAAAAAGTACTCCAAACGCACTGATAGGACAAGATACTTCATAAATTATAGGAAAAGCCAAAATGAGTAAGACACGCAATGAGATGGTTTGACACAGTGGCTGTTACAATGGGCTCAAACTTAATGCTAGCTGGGAGGCCTGGAAGTACACAGAGGCAATATGAGTTGCAAACAACTGGGTGACACCTGCCAACAAGGGGAGATTGTCTTTCCTAAAGGAAACAATTCACCCATTTTTAAAAATAAGACAGAATGATAACATGAACATTTTCAAATCTATGCAATTAGAAAGCAAGTGATAAGATAGGAAACACTCCTAGCCAAATAGCTTAAAATTATAATATATAAAGATCATCCATAAATTAATAATAAATAACCAATGTATATAAAAATAATATTCAATTTAATTGGCAACCAAGATAATATTAGTGAAAACAATAATGATATATCACTTTTTGTCCATTCAATTATAAAAAAAGTGCTTTTCAAAAATAACCTCAGGGTACCAAAGGCATGGAAGAAAATTACATCTTCATATTACATTATGAAAATATGAAGTGGTATATCTTTAAAAAATAATAACTTTAGAAATCTACCAAAATTTAAATTGTACAAATCTTGGCCTTACCAATTCCACTTTCAGGAATCCAATCTACAGACATATTCTGCATTCACTCAAAGCTATATTTACAATGATGTTCACTATTATACTGCTGGTTATAGTTTTCTTTGGGGGATTTTTTGGGTTTCTTTTTTCCAAATATAATATAATTTATTAGTTCAAGAATACCTTTTTTTAAAAAAAAAAGGACAAAAAAGGTTATAAACATTTAACAATAAGGGACTGCTTATGTATGTCTTGCAGGAACATGAATTTGCCTTTCAGACCAAAAAAAATCTCTTGCCCCTCCCCAAAATCATATTCATCTTTGATTTTACATTATAACATTTTTATGATACTTTGAGAACTAAGGTGCACCTGTCCCAAGCTATGGTAATTTCAATTGCCTCAGTGCACGTGAAAGTTGGATCTTCTGTAAGAAAGACGCAAGGAAACTCAGAACCTTTGAATTGTGGTGATTTGAAAGGGTAATGGACTCCCCAAAGAGCAAACAAATCTTCCTTAAAAGAAGTAGGAGGGGGGGGTGAGCCCCGTGGCTGTGTGAGGATGGTTGTGTGCGGAACTGTGGCCTACTGGGTTGGTGGATCAAATCCAGCAGCAGCTTTCCAGGAGCAAAGCTGGGCCTCCTACTCCCACCAGCGGGCAGTGATGTCCCCTCCAAAAAAACAAACAAACAAAAAAGAAGTAGGACAAGAACGCTCCTTCAAGGTAAGGATGGCAAGATTTCATCTCCAGTACTGTGGACATGTCATCGGGAGAGATCAATCTCTGGGAAGAAACATCATGTTTCATAAAGTAGAGAAGAAGACTTTGGATGAGATAGCTTGACATAGTTACTATAAGAATGGGGTTACAGAAAGGAACAGTTGTCAGGGCAATGCCAGACTGAACAATGTTATATTCTGTTGTACATTATGATTCTGAGACAGTGCAAAGACACCCAACAGCTGCAGCAACACCTTTGAGATAGTCAACACTTCATCCCTTTTTATTAATGACAAGTAGTCTATTGTATGGATTGCCACTATGTGTTTATTTACTGTGGATAAATATTTGGGTAATCTCCAGATTTGAGCTCCTGTAAATAAAGGCTGAATGAGATCTATAAGATATCTCCATATTTTTAATTTTCTTCTAGCTCCTTTGCATTTCCGTAAACATTTTAGAATTAGCTTGCCAATTTCTAGGGGGGGAAAAAGTCTTGCTGAAATTTTTACTGGAGTTCTGTTCTATCTGTAGAGACACTGAAAGAATTTATACTCAAATCTTGAATTTTACAACCAATGAACCATGCCCTTCCTTAAATAATACTGTGTATATGTAAAGTTCTCTTAAAATTAACTTATACAACCCATATATGCAAATTCATTCACTTATCTATTCCACACAACTTTAAAGTCCTTGCTGTATACTCTGCTATCTCTAAGAGCTTAAGCCAGTTGCCACCACATAGATTCCAACTCGTGAAGACCCTTCATAGCAGACCTGCACAGTTTTAATAGCTTTTGGAAGTAGATCCATCAGGCTTCCGTCCAAAGTGCTTTTGAGTGGATTCAAACCGCCAACCCATGTGCTTAGCTGTCTTTGCCACCCAAGAACTCTTCCTAGACATTAAGAATTAAAATCCCTGCTCTTTTAAAGTGTATAAGACCACCCTAGTGACCAATCCAATTATCTTCCTTTTACCAGCTGGTGAAGGACTTTGGCCCCTCATATAATTCTAGGAGCCCTTAAAAAAGTACCCCCCACACAGGTAGAGATCATTGCATTCTTGATTATGCTAGATCGACCTTGATACTTGGCTAGCTGACCACTCTATAGACGGGAATGGACATGTTACTGGTTTCATGACAGAAATTTCCACTCTGGCATGTCGAATGTTGTCAGGGACCTGTCCCTTCTTATGCACTATTTGTATCTTTGTCTGTATGCTATTATGTTTTTATCCTAACCACCTTAGTGCAATTTTGTTTTTCATTGTATTCTGGTCAGTCACCGAGCTGTGAAGCACAGGAAGAATGGATGCATAATGAGAATAACTGATAGAAAGGGTTATAGGAAATACAGAGGGGTGGGGGAGGGAATACAGAGGAAATATAGGACATACAGAGGGAGAGAGTAAGGGGACCTTGGGAGTAAATGATGAAGACAGGAAGGGGAAGGGAGCACTAGAACGGATTGTTATCGTATAACTCATTGGGGTGATGGCATAATTCTCCTTGATATGATTGAATGATTGAATTATTGAACTATGTAATATGTAAATTCCTTGCCAATAAAACTGTTGGGGGAACAGAAAAAGTGCCCTCCATGCGAGGAGCAGCAAATCCCATTAGCTAACAAAGAACATCCTCGAGGTATTTCTGATATTCCCACCGGATCTGTCCATGTCCACGTCAGCTCTTCTGTCCCACCCTGAGTAAGATAAGCAATGTGATTAATCGACAAGCATCCTAGGGGCATCCATATTCAGCACTTATTGCCAATTAAGAACGTGGTAAAATACACAAAGCCGGCAGTATGTGGCACCACTGTGGAGAGGAGAAAGAGCATGATGGGGATCCTTGGAGACAACTGTAAGCAGGTGGAACTGAACCTCGAAGGTGGCGTGCTGCCTGGATTGTGCTCTCGGGTATAAAAGAGAATGAAAACAGTTTGCTGCAGGTGCCTGCATCAGTATCGAAGGGTAACTAGGCAGCTGTGAACAACAGATTACCATCAAATGCGACTCGACTGTTAGTGTGCTATTTGGTCATCAGCATTCAGCTAGTACCATAGCACAAAGGGGGAAAGAACGCTACATTGAAGAGAAGATAAAAAGAGCACAGCAAGCAGAAAACAAAATGCCCTGAGTCACTTTTGCAGACTCAAACCCACTAATTGATCATTCTGGCTCTAAATTGAGAAACGAATGTGGGATATGACATTACCCAGATCAGTAGCAGTAGCTAGTAGTAGCATAGAAGCATCCTGATATAATCTGGTCATGGAAAATACAGAAATTTATAGGAAGTCATTAAGTTCTTTGGCTAAAGGAACTACCCATCATTTCACATCTCAACTGCCAAGCCTGAGTCAGGCTGGTGTCTCAGAATTGAATCTCATTTTGTGCAGATGCTGGACACCTCCTTTTGCTTCAGAATCAGGCAGACACACTTGGTATTTAAAGCAAGTTTTCTATTTTTAGTTGGCTGCTGTTGGCCTTTCTCCTTAATAGCCTGCTCAGTAGAAGACAAGGAGAAAAGCAGTATAAAATCATTTTGTTGTTCAATACCATGATTAGTTTTCTTAAGCTGACAGCCAGCCCTAACAAGATCCTCCTCTTCAGGAAGGATTTCTTTTGATGGATGATGTCCCTGTGGCTCTCATCCAAATAGCAGAAGCAAGAGGGAGGTGAATTCTATAGTGGGAGTGAATCTTTTTCCTGCTAACTCGGGTGTAATTGATAAAACCCCACACTTCACATAGCTCTAAAGTGCATGTCTAGGGGAAAGGACAGGCTTCCGCCACCACCACCACCCCCACCACCCCCCCCCCCGCTTTATTTTAGTGGAATTATCTCTAGTTCTACCCACTCTGAGCCTGAACTTGATTGTAGACTGGGGCCAGAAGCCCAATTTTAAAAGGTCCGAGTAATTTTGGCAGAAAATGAAAAACATTCCAAATCTCAATGATTCTGTATACCAAAATGAAAGGATGAAGCGCTGGCTGGAGAGCATAGAGATTCAACTATGATGGACAAACTATAAAACTCATTATTTTTTGCTTTCTTTCGTTCAGGAAACCAACAATAATCAAGACTGAAGGGGAAAAAATACCCTGTATAAAGATATGCCATGATCGACCCAGTGTGGAGCAACAGTTTTCCTTATTGAAATAGGTCCTGTGGCCTCCAGTCACCTGGCCAAGATGAGCGGTGCCCTCCCTCTCTGGGATGACAAGCATGCTGAGTGGACCAGTCTTTGACAGGAAATATGAGAAGCAGTGAAGAAAGTCACTAAAGTGTCAACCTGACACGGTTTTATTTGGGGTTGTAGTGGTATCAGGAACAGGCTAAAAAAACAGTCTTGTAGGTTGAGAGAAAAAGCTTTGAAGCAGGAGGAAAAAAATACAACCAAAAAAAGACCTTTCATGTGTACCGCCCGTCCCCAGATGACAATCCAGTCCCCTTTTTGAATCTCCCTTTGAGCTGAATTTGCACATACATTGGAATAGTTAGGTATGGCTCATATGTAACATCAATTAGTCAAGTGTTTGTCTTACTATACAGTGTATTTTTCTGTGCTAATATATACAAAATATTTCCAGATTCGTGAAGACATCTTTAACACAGCAATGAATTAAGAATCATGTTTTGATGTCTTGATGAACATCCCATGATAATGCCCACTTGGCATTCTAAGTACCTTGAATTTTTAATAGCCTTTGGGGGAAATGTTGAAAAATAGAGATTAGATGGTAGTCGGATGTCTGTAACCTGGAGCCTGTCTGTCATCATGCATATACGTCGTCGTTGTAGCACTGAGTTGACTTTGTCTCATCATAACTTTTGAGGACAGACTAGTACTTTCCCAGAGGATTTCAGGGGATACACGACTAGGCCTTTACTCCTACTGAGTAGCTGGTGAGCTTGAACTGCCAACCCTTTGGTCAACACTTGATTACTTAACCATTGCCTCACCAGATTTTTCATGTCTATATATTTATAATTATACTCATCTATGTTTATATTTTATCTAGATATATTCTGCATATGTTTACATTCACTTGCAGTCATTATATATCAGGGGGTACCCCCCTCAAAAAAAAAAACCAAAACAATTCTTTTTTCAAAGCTCCGTATTTAAATTTTTTTTACAAAGCAACCTTATCGCCTTCAAAGTACTCCCTATTACGCTTCATATATTCACCAAATCTGTGATTCCATCCTTCAAAACATTTTTCAAACTCATGTGTTTGGATGACTTGTTTGTTTTTGTTTAATTTGGTTGTTGTTCTTCACCTCTTCTACATCATCAAATTGCTTCACTTTCATGTGCCTCTTCCTTCTCAGAAACAAAAAGAAGCTGCATGGAGTGAAGTCAGGTAAGTTGTATAAGGCAAGAGAAGGATGTCGTTTTTTTTTTCGTTTGCCAAAAGTAGATGTACTGAGATGGCTGTGTGAGCAGATGGATTGTCATAGGGGCAAAACCAGGCCCCCATCTGTCACAAGTCAGGCCTTTTTGTGATGCACAGCTAAGCAATCTTTACAGAACTTCTAAATAAAAAGCTTCATGAACAGTCTAATCTGGTGGAATCAACTCCAGGTGCACAAATCAACATTTTTGTCTGTGTGGAGAGCTGACAGATATCCAGAACAAGATTTGTCATCAGTTGACATTTCACTTTTTTTGAGAAAATCACTCTTACACTTGAATTTTTCCCATAGCGCTGTCCTTATAAACTGTGTTCAACATCACAACCATTTCTGCAGCATTTTTCCCAAGCAGGAAACAAAATTTCACAGTTGTACACTGGTTTCTTAAATTGGTCATCACAAACAAAAAATAAAAAACCAAGATTCCAGAGAAACTGCTTTCATGAAAAATTTCCCTGTGACCAGAGATAGCCTTCTCAGGCAAAGCCACTAGGTACACCAACACACAGGGAGTTGGCAATGCTCACCAAATGGGGAAAAATGCATTCTTCAAAAGCTCTGTTCAATGGACCTTTATTCCAATTTGGAGGTGGGGGTATACTTCATATGTATTGTGAAAAATACACTTGCATCTGTGCAATAATCAGGGTATAAAATCTGAAAGGCTCTAATTCAATAAATAGGACACTAGAAATAAAGCTTTAGAAATAAATATTTTGGTAAATGTTCTACTAGAAAATAAGCATGATTTTGAAGTCATGACTTCAACAAAACTAAGCATAAAATCATACATTTAAGTGACTTAAAATTTGAAAGAAGAATAAATCATACTTAGATTTTCTAATAATGACAATTGCAAGGTATAATTGAGTATGGAATGAACACAGTTAATGAGGCATTAAAACTACTTATTATCTCCTATTAAGGATGTTCCCATGCCGTGATTCCATGGGGGCGGGGTAATTAATAAGACAGATGCACATATGTGACATTCCCATCACTGATCATTTCATTCAGCATTTACAGAACCCCTGCTGTGGCTGGGGTGTGTTGAGTCAATTCCAAGTCATACTGACCCCATTTGGCGGTTTCTTCTACTGCAGTCTTTGGGGCAGCAGATTTCTAAATCTTTTTCCCCACAGAGCTACTAGTGAGTTCAAATCTGTTGATTGCCAACCAAATACTTAAGTGCTGTGGCACCAGGGATCCTTATTGGATCCTTATTATGTGCCAACCAGCATCGTATCCACTGGGGATGAAGAGATGTGTGGTAGGGGATGCTCTGCTTTGTCGTTACCTTGTGAACTCTCTTAACTGTCCTTGACATTTGTCCTTACCTTCAGCCCCCATGGCCAGAGCACCTGCCATCAGATACAAACCACCAGAAGGAAGCACGCCTTATCTGTGCCAAGAAATATTTTAGTTCAATAATAAGTTTTTAGTAATGAATGTCACAAATATAGAATGCAACATCATTAGGATAATGTAGGCTTACTCTCACATCCCCAGCACAATATTCATTCATATTGCTTTAAATTTTAAGCCATTTAAGTAATGTGTATGTATGGCCCTTTGTGGTATGTGAACATGGGGTGGACTGCAATCCGCCCAGTCTGCAGTTTGAAACTTGCAGCTCTGTGCGAGATAGACTGGGCTTGATACTCCCCCAAAAAGTTGCAGTCTCAGAAACCCACAGGGATTTGCCATGAGTCTGCACTCACTCGATGGCAGTGAGTGCTTATGTTTAGACACATACCTTAATGCTACTGACAGGGATTTTAAATACATTTACTCGCAAGGGGAAACTGTGGTGGAGTAAAATCTCTAAAATGCCTCTTTACCCAACTTTTTGTAATTCCCACCCAATGATTGGTGGTACTAGGCAAATAGGACATGTGTACCATTAAGAGAAGAGACTGGCCAATTTGTGTTACCACCCCCCAAGACTGTAAAGGGAGTGAGGCATCTTTGATGCGCCATCTTTGAAGGAGCAATAGAGGAGACAATTTGTGGAGCTCTTGGGAGAGCATGGTCAAGATCTCTGTCTGAAGTGGCCAAGACCAGATGTATCAGAGACAATAAACAGAGACTCAGAGGAGCAGCACCGAGACTATGGGGTACCATTTTCTTATCTGGCTGAAGACTACAGAACTGTGGGACAGAGTGACAGATGGGCTAACCTCTTGGCTCATGAAAGCTAAGGCCAAATGACCCTGTGTCTGAGAGGCTGAGAACTGGTGAGAGACATGGCTGCAGGCTAAGGGCACCGATGACTCTATCTGTACTGCTTGCTGATCCTGACTTATGGTAACTTATTGGATTCCATAACAAACCCCCTTAATTATGAGTATTGTCTGTGAGTTCTGCGTGGCCATTGAAATGAACTATCAAACCCAGCATAGATGGTGTACCACCAGGGATCCTTATAGAATCCCTTCTCTGCCGTGGGAGGAACAGATGGTATCAGTATCAGAATAGGTAAAGAAGGATGGAGTGTGGAGTCATGTCTGACCCTTATCTTGTGGAAATAAGGAGGCCAAATGAGGTCAGATATGTCCATATCCATTACCCTTTATTGCAGACATCATGCTTGGTAAAGTGCAAAGTCAGTGGGAAAAAAAAAAAAGGAAGACCCTCAATGTGATGGACCGACACTGAAACAGCAACAGTGGGCTCAAACATAAGTATTGGGATGTTGCCCGAGGACCAAGTGGTGTTTCACCCTGTTGTATATAGATTCACTATGAGTCAGATCAAACTTAATGTCAACTAACAGCAACAATATCAACTGTTTGCATTAGACAAACTGCTTTGAGGCCATGATAAGATCACACAGTAATGTAACGCATCTAGAATTCAAAAGCTTCTGGTCTAAATTGGTTACATGGCTAGTCTTAACCTTGTCATTCTAATCAGATCCTATGTCTGAGGCATATTTTCTCCCACAGAACCACAAGTGGGTTCAGATCTCTTGGCTTGCAACCAATTGCTTAACTGCTGAACCACCAGGGATCCTTGTAGAATCCCTTCTCTGTGCCAGACAACACTGTATCCACTGAGAAGGTAAAAATACATGATGGGAGCTTTGTCCTTACTGCAAGTTCTCAGTCTCTCCACTTCACATCATTAGACACACACGCTTACCCATTCCAGAAAGACTCTCCCAACCACTGACCACCCCACACTCGGCCTTTCTCAGGCTGGTCAGAGTCCACTCAAATCAAAGCAGTAGCCAGATAAGGTAGTTTACTTGGGTTAGTGGGGGGAAAGGTGAGGTAGGGGGTGCATTCCTAGCAGGACCTGTGGATCTGGGGGAAAGGTGAGGAAAGTACAGGATGCTGCTGCATCTCCTGGAGTGGTCTTGAAACTGCTGGGTATCCTCACCCTGAGGTAGCTGGAACCCTTGCTTCCAAGTCTCCTGGAATATTCTGGTCTTGAGTCAGGTCAAAGATGCTGGGTTTGACTCCTGGAAAAAAAAACTCATGCCCATGACTCCTGGAAAAAAGGTCCTGTCTCAAGGCAAATAAGATTGCAGGCCAGCTCACCTGACAATCTTCTTCTGTAACCTCTGAGCACAGCCTATCAGAATGCTTCTCGCTTCCCCATAGTACGGCTAAGATCCTGTAATGTAATTGGATGGTAAGGTCCTGTAATATGATTGGACGATAGTGTCCTGTAATACGAATGGGTGATTGGTCCCATAATGTGATTGGATGAAATAGTCTTGTAAGACACTTGGACGGGCTGGCTCAGCCAGCTAAACCTCATTTACCCAATTCAGCCCAAAAAACCTCATTTACATAACCCACAGGGTGGGCCTAATAATTTTCATGCTGCAAACCTGTGACCTTATAGGATGTGTTTGGAAACAAGGAAGTATGTGAAAAAAGTTATTTGATTGGTCAAAGAAGCAAATATGAGCTTTGCAATCGCTATAGTAAAGTTAGATCTGCACCATCAAACCTGGTCTTCAGAGTCTGTGTGGGTGACTCTGTCTCGTTCACCTCCATATGTACAGGACCTGTCCCCGCAGTGTGGAAAAATAAATTCTTGATAAAGTTCATTGATATCCATGAAACGTAAAATGCAAAAACTAAACACAGTTGGCTTATGACTAAATTTCCAAGAAATTTTAGATACATTTACTGAATGCTATCCCTTGGGGAAAATAAATGAGAGTGGCACTAAAACTTTCACTAAATAATAATACATGTGTCTGTTGGTTGAAAAGAAGTCTTTGTCAATTAATTAAATATAAAAAACTCGCTACTATCAGGTTGATCCCAACGTAGAGGAAACATAGAACACAGTAGGACTGCTGCCACCCGCCCGCCCCTCCACACACACATCCTGCAGTTTTCTGAGACTATAGGTCTTTATGGAAATAGAAAGTCTCATCTTTTGCCCACAGAGTGGCTGGTGGTTCTGAACCA